>JAVTVY010030631.1:0-12103 GCA_036873755.1 Hanleya hanleyi
TTTCAATATTTTTCAATAGTAATTATTTGTCTTAGATAATGTGGTCACTCGACAATTACAGAGGAATGTTGTCATTCCTTTCATGGAATATTGATGGTCTAAAAGATAAACTTAAGACCCCAGATGTCCAAAAACTTTTAGGATCACATGACATAATATGTCTTCAGGAAACTCATAGTTCCGAAAATAATATCGACAATTGTAATGTCACAATGGAATTGAAAGGGTACCGGCAAAAAGTCCAACACAGTGTGAAAACCTCTAAGCAATTGTGTGGCAGGGGATCTGGCGGGTTGCTTGTTCTCTACAAGAGTGAATACCACCCATATATAGTAGAAATGCCCACAAACAACACAATATTTTTGGCTGGAAAAGTGACCTTTATGTGTGCACTTTCTATATTCCCCCTATTGACTCGCCTTACTACACTGATCAGTATAGCATGCTGGAAAACGAGATTGCATGTTTTAGTTCCAACGGAATGGTACTTCTTATGGGTGATACAAATGCAAGAACTGTTATAAACAATGTCTTACTGGATGATTATATAGTTCAAGATAGTGACAAGTTTATACCATTGCCAAACGATTATATTTTAGATTCTATCAACCGTCAAAGATATTCCCAGGATAACTGTAATCATTTTAAGCACCATGGCAAGGCAATAATTGAATTATGTATCTCATCAGGAATACGTATACTAAATGGTCGAACTCCAGGAGATTATCTTGGAAAACTCACCTGTTTCACAAATCAAGGATGTAGTGCTGTTGATTATGTCCTTGCTCATGAAAGTGCAATCCATAAGGTGGTTAGTCTAAATGTTAAGGAAATTACTCAACAATCAGTTCATTGTCCAATATCAACTGTATTCAAATGCAATAAAAGTAATATTCTGAACCACATAAACAATATTAACTTGCACCCCAGACCTGTTTCCTGCAAGATAACGGAAGGTAATAGTATGTTATATAGAGAGGAATTACTGTCTGTTGAATCACAAAATAATATACAATGCTTCATGGCATGTGATATAACTGCAACCAAAGAAAGTATTAACAATATAGTAGAATCATTCAATCATATACTAGTGTCTGCAGCAACTAAAATTTCACCGCCAATACCCAAAATGAATAAGTCCAGGAAAAACAATAGAAAAATCACCAGGGAAAATTGTGAAGATATTAAATATCTTCAAAAACAATTTAAAGATATAGCGAAACAGCTGGCTAAATTTCTCCATAATCGTGATGTAAGAACAAAGCTCATGTCGACAAAGAAAAAAATAAAAAGGAAAAGGAAACAGCATGAAAAGGTGGTGAAAGATGAAATTTATGACAAACTTGAAACTTTACAGGGTGATAACCCAAAAGAATACTGGAAAATAATTAACAATTTAATCGAAAGAAATAAGGAGGAACTAGATCTACCACCAGAATTTCATGAAAAACTTTTCAGTCATTTCCAAGAACTAAATTCACAACCATCGATATACACAGATAAATGATCACACGATCTACTTATGAACTTAAAATTAGAGAAAATGATCAACAATCCAATTCCATCCTGGATTGTCATATAAAAATTAAAGAAATCACAAATGCACTGAAAACCCTTAAAACAGGAAAATCCTGTAATCTTGATTGCGTATCTAATGAAATGTTAAAATACGGCCAAGACATTATATTGTCTCCCCATGCAAAACTTTTTAACAATGTATACAACAGTGGGATAATCCCGGATTCTTGGACTGAAGGATATATTAAACCATTACATAAGAAGGGGGATAAATTAGAACCACAGAACTATAGAGGCATTACAATTTCTAGTTGCCTAGGCAATTACTGTTTTCTAGTATACTTAACAACAGGCTTAACAAATATATTGATGACAATAATCTCCTCTCGGATAACCAATCTGGATTTAGGAAAAGTAGACGTACGGCAGACAACCATTTCATTCTTAAAACCATAATAAACAAATATCTTTACAAATTGAAAAAGAAACTTTACATAGGTTTTATTGACTTTCAGAAGGCTTTCGGCTCGGTTTGGAGAGATGGCCTCCTCCTTAAAATACTCAGACTTGGTACTGGTGGGAAATTTTATAACATTACTAAATCCATATACAATCAAAGTAACATAGCCTTGCAGATAAATAATGACCTCTCAGACTCCTTTACATCAGATAATGGTGTAAAACAAGGGGATAACCTCAGTCCAACTATGTTCAACCTCTTTATAGATGATATGGCATTCCCCCCAGATGTATGCACACCGATAACATTGGAAAATGAACAACTGTCACATCTTTTATGGGCAGATGATCTGATGATAATCTCAGAAACTCCTGAGGGTCTTCAAAACTGCCTAAATATTTTACATGATTATTGTAATAAATGGCATTTGACGGTCAACCCCAGTAAATCAAACTGTATGGTAATCCAAAAAAGGAAAACAAAAATAAATACAACATTTTATTTCGACTCCACATAAATACCTCTTACAGAAAACTATACATACTTAGGGTGTGCCCTCAATGCAAACGGAAACTTTTCACAGGCCAAAACCGATCTGGAGAAAAATGCATTAAAAGCCCTATATAAACTACATAGGACATTCTCCGGTCTCAACCCGCCACCCGATTTATACAACAAACTATTTGACGCACTAATTAAACCAATTCTTTTGTATAACTCTGAAATCTGGGGTACAGAACTAAGAAATAAACTGCAAAAGAATGATCTGAACAAGTTCTATACAGTCACAGACTCCGAACCTTTTGAAAAAGTTCATACTAAATTTTGTAAATTAAATCTTCAGGTAAGTAAAAATACTGTGAACATTGCATGTAAACGAGAACTTGGGCGATTCCCACTTATAACAGATATCCACACAAACATACTTAACTATACGATACATCTTGAAAATAGTTTGGATCGAACTATTCTTCAAGATGCAATCACGTGCAGTAAATCACTAAAAACTGATGGAATTGGATGGCATAGCTATGTCTCTCTAATAAAAGAAAAACACAATATCAACAATGACGAACACCTAACTCACCATTCCAAATCCAAACACGTATCAAAAAAAGTAAAAGATAAACTAAAAGATAAATACATCGAATACTACATTAACAAACTAGAAGAATCAGAGAAGCTTCTTCATTATAAATATATTAAACAATCCTATTCGATTGCTGGCTATCTACAATATATAAAAAACCAGAATTTTAGACAATCTTTAACAAAACTCAGAATATGCGCCCACAGACTTGAAATAGAAACGGGGAGGTACAGAAAAATAGATCGGGACAAAACATGGTGCAAACGTTGTGTTGGTATATTAAATAAAACTGTGGAAGATGAATACCACTTCCTTTGTCAGTGTCCTAGCGTTAAAAAACTGCGAGATATATTATACAAGTTAATCGACAACACTTGTCATTTCTTCAGACATCTAACAGATCAAGAAAAATTCTATTTTTTGATCAACCCACCTAACCATCTGTCCACCAAAATTGCAGTTTATTTACGAAATGTTACAACAGAGAACATCGCAGCTAGCCGGCACCCCTGCCACACGGACTTGAGCATGAATATTAAACTATTGCACCCTCGTCGATTGGGATGCGACGCCACACATCACTCTTCTTGGCAATGTGTCCAGATGGATGTGCGGAGTTGGCCCGAATTTATGTTCGAGGTAGTGGTGGCCCAATATAGTGGGCTTTAGGGCAGCATTCATTTGTTTGTCACTTTAGCCGACCCCATATCTTGGATACAGGCTAAGCCTATCCCAACTAACTATTCTGTATTGTTAGAGCTGTATGAAGTACGTATGTGCATGTTTGCCTGGAGATTGTGATCATCTTGTTTGTACATGGCATTGTTTTTAACAACCATTGACATATGTATATATATTTTTTTTATGTTTCTATATGTATTCATGTATGGAAATAAAGTAAAGTAAAGATTCGAAGATCGGGAGATTAAAGGTCAAGGTCACTACGTTCCCGAAACCAGGAAAGCATTCAAAATTGCTCTGGGAGAAGTTCATGGATGTGAATTGTGATCCATGTTCCGGTATATGTCATGACCATGTCAACATATATTTATTTGATATCTGGTCGTCCGTCCGTCTGTCTGTGAACTGTTGATGTCAGTGCAATACATTCAGTTTGTACTATGGATTGGTACAGAACTTTGGGCATAACGCACTCATGGAAAAGGAATAACTCTATTCATTCTGAGGTTAGAAGGTCAAAGACCCAAATCGCAGGTTTACTTCAGGGCAAAGAAGAAACCTTTTGATTGTGAGGCGTGTCTGCCCATCATTCTTGATGTCTATTATATCTTAATTATCCATGCGATATTTCCAGTTCTACACAGACAGTTTGTTATACATTCATAGTAATAATCAGGTACTGAAAAGCGCCAATCAGATCTTATCCGTACCAGTTCCGAATAGGTACTGTGCAGTGATGTACAGTTACCATGCATTTATTGTATGGTCACGAACTGCTCAGTCACGACAGTACTATTCTGTTTCTGTAACGAACCGTGCAGCAACTGATTATATACCCTCCAATAACTGATCAGTACTGTTCATATTGTGACTAGACAATACTGAGGAGAAGTGACGCCACACAGTTCGGTGCAGCAAGAATTTGGCTCGATCTGTATGGTCTACAATGTGAACAAACTTTGGGTATACCGATACCATGGATGTAATACCAAATGTCAAATCCAGAGTCACCAAACTCCCAAACAAGGCAATGCTGTGAGAGAAGCTACTATCGTTGCACAGCTGGGTATTTTAATACGTACCAAACTTCACTTCGTTTCTTTCATTTGAGATTGCAAATATTAAATCTGCTTTAAAGTGTGCGGGCATATCATGAAACACCTTGGGCTCTTGCTCCAAAGCAGATAACTTATCACTGTACTCTGGGCTTCCGGGATATTGCATCCTTGAGATCGCATGGATATAGGCTCGAAAGTAACTGAAATTAATCAATAGCCTAAACCAGGAAAAGGGAAAGAAGAACCTTTCAAGGAATATCAATTGTCAAAGGTCTCCCTGCATTAGGCTTTCTCCTTTCTTTAATCTAGGCGAACTCATATCCTGAAATCCATCCGAATACAGGTGGAATTGGGTGTAAAATTCATTCAAACTTGATACCTTAACGTTACTGCTTTGATGTAACATGGCTTATACTTCATACTTTGCTTGAGAGAGCGAGAAGGAAATGGGAATGACAGGCATATATAATACCGTTATTCTTCATATTCATTCCTATATGTACGCACTGATTGCGCTCTGTATGCATAGTGCCAACCTGCTCAGATAATTTCCGAGTCATCTAACGACTTAATTGTTATGACATTGATCACGTAGCTCCACCCTTCTGTTACAAATTGTACTCATAGCACAATTTGCTAGAGTATTTGTTCAGCCTACAAAGAGCTCCATTGGCTTTTTATTCGCCAGACGTCGTCCGTTTTTCCCACCTCTTGCATATCGCTCCGATTAAGTCATAAGATACAAGTATATACTGCTTCACAATTGGAATCTCTACAGAGAACTTATCGATATTCTCAGTGGAGGATTATAGCCTCATCACGATTATAGCAATAGAAGTTTATCTCCACATGCGTGTAAACTTGTCCTCTTTTCCGAATTCTTGGCTGTTTTCAAACTTGATACACTCCTATGCTACAGTATATAGCATACATGCAGTGAGCCTTCCTTCAGATGAAGTTCAACCCATTATAAACTGAGATGGGTCACGAGATGATGATACATGCAATTGCAAAGTAGATAAAAATTAGTTTGCATCCATGTCTGGTAGTATTCCATGCCGGTCATGTAAGATTCTGCATTAAAAAGCAAATCTTTGATAATGTAAAATCATGAGGGATAACAATTTTCACTGCCTCGATAGTGTCCCATTCTCAACATATACTCCCTTCAATATGCACCTCCATTATTAGGGGATTATTGGAAAGGAAAATTATCAAAGAACTGCGTGAAGGATATATATCAATTTATATTAATGTTACTTAGTTGTGAAATCTGTGAATGTCGTTCGAAAAGACGCATCCTGGAAGCATGTTTATTATGGATAACTTCTCAATTGGAAACTCTAGCTTTCGGTTTGGGCTTGTTCAGTTGAGAGCCTGAAGCTTATGTCTCAACGGTTGTTTCATGTCATCGGTTCACTTTGGCAGGATCATGTCCATCTGAGAAAGGAGCAGTTTGCCCAACTAATTCATAACCAATAGTATTAGACAGTGGCAACAGATGCGACGTTGTTGTTGGAAACCCCACTCACTACAGGTCCATTATACACTAATGTCATGTAATTATGGTTTTCAGTATTACCACCGGATAATTGTGAATTTCCGCCGACGCCTTCGTTATATGATAGGAAGGTGGAGTTTCGTGTAAGGTTCGATCCTCTTTCTTCTGTATTTTATTTTTGAACTGTTTGATGACCTACATCAGGTCCATTGAAGAATTCTGAAAGAATCCGTTTTAGTAGCGGTCATCCATTTGAAATCATCACTCAAAAATGCATGATGGGAACTCAATTAGGGAGTGATTGGGCAGGATTTTAACGTCGCTATAAACAATTTTTCAGACATATCACGACTACCCAGTCACATTATACTGACATAGTTCAGACTAGTCCTTGATCTATCCTCTTCTTGCTGAGCGCCAAGCGAGAAAGATAAAAGTTCTATTCTTCTAGTTTATGGAATGACTCAGCCCGAGATCGAACTTGGGGTCTGTCACTTGCGAGGTGAGCGCTCTACCGCAAGACCGGTCTTTGGAACTCGGTGAATGGATATTAATCCTGTCTGACCTGGACGAGTTGGGGTGTACCGCAGCCTGTGAGTGTGTGTGTGGGGAGGGGGGGGGGGGGCTGATACCTCAGCTTATAGATTTTCGTTATCCCCAAGACTCACCACACTATACCCTTGGGTCAAGATTTTCCAGGAAATGTATAAATATCCCATATAACCGCGATAATGACGTCACAGTGATGCTATTTCCCCCAAAAATAATTCGACCGGAGTAGTGAATAATTATCGGATATGAAATAAAACAATTTTTGCTCACTTTTATCGATTATAGCATCAATTATCTGGTACCCCAACATGACTGCCACCCATAATCCTCAGATTGAGGTGGGGGTATTCAAGTAGCAATTATTGAAAGCATTTTCTGTGCTATGACTGAGGAATACCTTAGGCTTATGGCAAACAAGAACGTATTGAGATTGATAGGTAAAATGCACTGGAGATTAAACATGAATTGCAGGCAAGCACCTAAAAGGTGCGTGGACCCCTCAGCCTGTTTTTTTTTAGTCAAGTAGGATCAGGGCTGCATCTAGAGCCAATTTAGTTTCGGGAAACATATGGGCGCCCAAAACTCAAATGAAACAAAAAACGAAAGTGTTGTTGTTGTTCAATTTGAAAGGATTTCTGAAGGAAATACTAGAAAAAGCCTCTGGGATCCTCAATATCGATCCGATTGCATAGCTGGGTATTGAATTTCATGTTGATAAACCTCTGTTTTGTGATTGATCACAGGCTATTTGCGCCGAAAATCACTTTAAAAAATTGGACCTTCAATAATGAATTATGAAAAGGAACTGGGAGTTTGGGATCAGAACCTGCAAGAAAGTGTAGCTTTAGCAGTGGCAATTTATGCATTGCACAAGTGTGATAACAAGTAAACACACTGATTGACACAGGCCCACCCTTATCATTATTGTTGGGGGGGGTGGGGGAGCATAAGCTCCAGGTATGCAAACTGGGTCAAAATTGCCCAGAGTCAGGCTAAAAATGGGCTCTCCTAATCACTCGTTATAAATAATTTTCAAGGTACAGTAACATGTTTGGTGACAAAAATTGACAAAAATGTCATTCCAGTTAAATGTGTGGACACAAATATGGTTCCTGCTAAAGTTTTAGGATAAAACATATAATGTAGAATAGAATGATTTAATAGCAAAATTAACGAAAAATGTTGTCCTTCATTCAATGAGAATCTTGACTGGACCAGGCTTTCTTGTATCAGGGAACCTTCAAAATTCACAAAGAAACATGCAACCAAGGGTTCGCGATGGGCAAAGACAACAGTGCAAAAGCTAAGCCATCAACAGATAATAAAAAAAAAAAAAAAATTAAAAATCATGAAATCATCATAACCATCTGAAAATCTAATCATTTCATCAGTCAACATTCAGGAAGCTCTCACCAGAGTTTGATCGGGCCAGACTTCATAGATCTGCAGATATTCAGCGGACAAGAACATGTTGATGGGTATAGGTAACAGTGCAAAAGCTGAGCCATCAATAAATAATAAAAAAAATTAATTAAAAATCATGAAATCATCATAGCCATCTGAAAATCTAATCATTTCATCAGTCAACATTCAGGAAGCTCTCGCCAAAGTTTGGTCGGGCCCGACTTCATAGATCTGCAGATATTCAGCGGACAAGAACATGTTGACGGACGGCTCGACGGACGGACGGACGCTAGGACGGACGGACGTACGTATATGGCAACGACAAGACCCCACAGCCCTATGGGCAGAGGGGTAAAAATCAAGAATCCATTGGAAATCACATTTTTGTCAGTGGTTTCATTAGCGATGTTAAAAGTTCAACGGTCAAGGTCACTGACCATCGGCAAGTCATTGAAATACACGAGACTAGTATATTTCGGCTGGTGCATTTGTGAAAGTTTGCCGGTTGTTCCCTACGGTTACTCCGGCTTTCTCCACCATATGAGTGAAATAAACTTCAGTGTGACATTATAAATTCAGAAACCTGGAATCCTGGATGAGGTCAAGGATTTGGTGATATATTAACACTAATACTCTCTAGTGATAAAATAATATAAAATAAAATGGACGTATGATATTGAACGATAAAAAATGTATAAAACACTAGTGGTCTACCAAGACAATAACGCGAAGAGTCAAACCACGTCCGAAGATGTAAGACTCCAGATAAAATAACATCTTTCAAACGAATTTAAACGTCTCCAGCACATCTGCAAAGGTACCAGCATTGCTATCACGAGAGGGTGGTTGTGTATAAATCGACGAATTTACGAGATAATACACGAGTGGTGGTAAGTCACAAAATCCCATAGGCCAATATTCTGACCACATCATTTCTAAATGCATCTCATTAACCAACATTGGTTCACGTGATGATTTGTATCTCAGCCAAGCTTTTATTGTAGCTATTCATGTGGAAACATTGAATCGCATGACTACACGGCTTCCAGCACCATTTTGAGTGGTACTAGACACAATATGCAAGGATGTAACAAACTGTCAAGTCAAAAGGATGAACAAGTGACCGTTAGATTGAAAAAAAATCCTCTGAATAAGGGAATGAGTTGAAAGAAGCCTTGATTCACGATCGTAACACTTTAAATAATTAGCGGATTTAACTGACACACCCGACAGTATACATAGTTTGCGTACAGTCCTGCATGCGTTTAACTTCTGAAAGCTTTAAATCTAATAGCCAGTTATATACAACGATCTGTGTCACTTGTAGGGGGTTAGAATGTCAACAATTCCAAAATTGTCAGAATTATAACACTTATTAATGTGTAGATATCGGTATAACACTTTAAGTACAGTCGTTCCTCACACACTTAGAAAGTGTTGAAATACTTCCTACAGCACTAGAATGTTAACACTTTAACAAGAGTGAATCTAGCTTGGAAAGTTCGAGGCTTCACCTTCTCAACACATGCAAAGAGCTAGAATATTAACACTTCACGAAGTGTTAGAATTAGAAACTTAATAAGGTGTCAGTATAACACTTAAAGTGCAGTCACTCCGCACACACTTCAAAAGTGTTATATATATAACACTTTAAGTGCTATATTCAACACTTAAGTTTTAAGACTGTTGGTTGCTCAGCTGACGTCGCCGTCTCGGAATGTGCTAGTCGGGTGATTTATTGGCCATAATTTATTTTTCTTTTCTTGGATTTTCTTTGAAGTATGGGTCTGTATGATGAAATTTTATTTAATGACGCATGTAAATTAGTACACTATGTCTCAGTATAAGAAAACGTGGAGAATTGAACGACAAACATTATTGGAAACGAATTAGATTTTGGGAATATTTATTAACAGGAGGTCGCGCTGAATATGCTTATAGCGTGTCCAACGCTGGGAGAGTAGTATACAAAGCGTAAATGGTGGCCAATTGACCTCAGAAATTTGCATATTAGGGAGGTCACGGGAGGGGGTCACACGCGACAGCCAATCAGAAGCGAGTATTGTGTCACATGGGGTGTGGTGGTGGTGGGTGGTGGGTTTAAGATGGCGGCTGTGGTGGTGGTGGGTGGTGGGTTTAAGATGGCGGCTGTGGTGGTGGTGGGTGGTGGGTTTAAGATGGCGGCTGTGAAAGATGTATTCATCCGCGGTCATGTCTGGCGGTGATTCGGTCGCGGGAAAAACCTTCCGCGGAGAAAAAGTAGTCCCTAGATAAAATGGTCCGATGGGGTCGAGTGAGGTATCAAAGTGAAGCTTAGGTGAAGGGGCATCTAATGGGCTGGGTGAGGGGTTGACATATCGGCCTTCTGCGCATGCGCGGTGGCCGAAGGGTATGAAAATAGCCTTTTTGGAACTAGGGGAGCCCCTAGTGGACCGATGGGGTGGAGTGAGGTATCAAAGTGAAGCATTCATGAAGGGGCATCTAATGGACTGGGTGTGGGGTTGAATTAGGAACATTCTGCGCATGCGCGGTGGCCGAAGGGTATGAAAATAGACGTTTTGGCATCTAGGGAAGCCCCTAATGGACCAATGGGGTCGAATGAGGTATCGATGTGAAGCATTCGTGAAGAGGCATCTGATGGGCTGGGTGTGGGGTTAAATTAGGGTCATTCTGCGCATGCGCGGTGGCCCAAGGGTATGGAAATAGACGTGTTGGAGCTAGGGGAGCCCCTAATGGTCCAATGGGGTCGAGTGAGATATCAAAGTGAAGCCTAGGTGAAGAGGCATTCAGGCAATGGGGTGGGTGCATGTAAAATTTTTCCTGAAAAAAAACGGAAAACGGACTTTATCGAAAAACCTGGGAAAATGCCTATATGGGGTATGGGTGGTATATAGGTCGCCGGGCTTAACAGGGCTCGCCTGTCAATAGAGTTATCTTCCCCTAGTTCCAGGGTGGGTGTATGTTAAAAATTCCTGAAAAAATACGGAATACGGACTTTATTCTAAATTACGGGAAAATGCCTATATGGGGTATGGGAGGTATGGGACCATCCTGGGAAACCTACTTCTCCACATTTGCGGTATAGGTTGTGGGGTCTCGTTTTCTTAGTCTCGTCAAAACAAACATGATAAGAAGTGTCCCGGAGCGAAACGGTGAAATTTTTGAAAAAAGTCACCGAGCCTCATATAGTCCCATACTAGGATATAGGACCGATGTTTGTCCCCCCTGGGAAACGTACTTCTATACATTTGCGGTAGGGTTGTGGGGTCTCGTTTTACTCGTCTCGTCATGTAGAACACGATAGGAAGTGTCCCCGTGCGAATCGGTGAAATTTTTGAAAAAGTACGATATAGCCCCATATAGACATATATATATAAATATATATTCCCATACTGGGGTATAGGACCGATGTTTGTCCCCTGGGAAACCCACTTCTCCACATTTGCGGTAGGGTTGTGGGGTCTCGTTTTTCACGTCTCGACATTTAGAGCACGATGGGTAGGGTTGCGGAGCGAATTGGTGAAATTTTTGAAAAAAGTCACCAAGGCCTGGGTAGGCCCATAGGCCTATACTGCATGGCTATGGGTGTATAGGGCCATACAGGGTGGACATGTTGGAGTCTAGGTGAGTCCCTGGTGGTCCAATGGGGTCGAGTGAGGTCTTATTTTGAAGCTCTCGTGCAGGAGCATCCGACTGGGCTAATGGTTCGTCCGTGTTCAATAGTCTGCCCATGCGCAGTCTGGCCGTAGTATAGAAAACAGGCATTTTGGGTGCTATGTAGGGGTGTGTTTGGGTTAGAGATGAGCTAATCACGGTTCGAATGGGTCGTGTGAGGTGTC
>JAVTVY010030632.1:0-132409 GCA_036873755.1 Hanleya hanleyi
ATGTGCAGTTTGGACCTCTAATAAGGGGGCGAGTCTAGATTGAACATTGTTTTGGTTGGTCAAGTCAATTTGTGAGATTTATGACCTTATAGTTCATCTACCGGCGAGAGACATCAAAATGTATTGGCTCTCTTCGGGGAATTTTAAATTTTATTGAAGATCCTCCTACTTTACCATGTTTACGTGGAAGTTTCTTTGTGTTGATTGTCGGGGATGTTACTACCACGGAGTAACGTTCTCGATTAACGCTGGGATCAATGAATGTGTTCACCTCCTAGATGCGTTTCAAATCTCATTACAAGACTCGCATACTACGGCTGTTTTGTTTCGGACTCCACTGTGAATTTTTCCAGTTTCGACTACAGTTTTCAGATTTATCTTCAGTTTTTCCATAACGTCGTTCCTGTTCTCCTCAACGTCGTTTCTCGTACATTTCTAAGGTTTTACCCGGCTCTTTCGTGAGCGTATATGTACAATAAATTGAACTGATTTGTAAGATTTTGGGAAAATCACTACGCCGTTTCTCAAGCAACGCCATTCGCGTTTCGCATTACGATAACGCTGTTCACCACGTCGTTCTTTTATACCTCCTTATCAGGATCGTCAAGTTCGACAGTTCCGGTCTCCATTTCTGGATCTTTTTCTTCATTGTATAGAGACTTTGGCGTTTGTTAGCTTGCACGTCTCTCGATGTCGGTGTTTTTCTAATAAGACGATTCGGCGTTGCGTCTTCTTTATCGCTGGGTTGACCCCCATCGCTTTGCGAGATGCATATCTTTTTATATCAATTCATCCTCGTTTTTCGGCGTTTCTCCTACGATTCACCATCGTCGGTCGTCGATTTCGTGTGACAAGTCTTCCGTTCGGAGTCAACATCGCCCTTGTATCACTTTTATAGCTTGGCTTTGTGTTCTCCATCTTGGAGCGTTCACATCGAGGTTTACTTGCGGTGGTGCCCCTAGTGGTTCAATCACGGGAAGTTCATTTTTTCACTCGGTTATTCAAGCACAGAGAAAAAGTGACAGTCTCATTCTTCTTTCAAATTGAAGAAAGCCACATGGTTACAGAGTGTGACACTTTGTAGCTGATACCGTCAAGATTATGGTCAGATATAGGCCAGTTTTTGTTGCACTTCCCGTGGTCGTATTATGGGGGTATTACTGTGGGTTCGTCGTTACTTTGGGGACAGTTTTTCGTCTCTCTCCTTCAAGTGCTTCGTCCCGTATAGACCGTTGGACCAGTTTTAGACGTGGGCATTTTAATTGTTTGGTCATCAACTGGTAGGATTTGTCAGTTCTATGCAGGACCTTAATCATTATGGTCGCATTCTACTTCGGTCACTGCAGTGCCTTCTGTCTTATTACAGATGTTTTCCCTCAATCCATTAGTGCTGGTATTGACGTCTCTACTTCCACCTCTGTTTTTGGTGGCAGTTCCACCACATCGTCATGTGGGGTGTTCATT
The DNA here is from genome assembly GCA_036873755.1 of Hanleya hanleyi. Classification (NCBI taxonomy): domain Eukaryota; kingdom Metazoa; phylum Mollusca; class Polyplacophora; order Lepidopleurida; family Hanleyidae; genus Hanleya; species Hanleya hanleyi. The sequence goes on from JAVTVY010030632.1 coordinate 1,465, forward strand.
TTCCAGCTGATAGTCTAGGTTGGATGCCAGACTTCACATCAAATTAAAAAAAAAAGAAAAAAAAGACGATGTTTTTCATCCAATCGGTCTTCTACTTCGCAGCTATCAAGCGAAATGGGCCTATTTCGTCTCCTGGTGCCGAGAACGTGATGCCGATCCCGACTCTGCCTCGGTTTTTTCCTTAGTAGCTGTTTTCCTCCTTCACCTCCATCGTGATAAGAAGTTTCAAATCAGCACCATTGAGGGTTATCGATCTGCTTTGGCTAGGGTTTTACGTCTTTCTGCCGGCATCGACATTAGTCTAAACGACAATCTCTCTGCCCTCATTCGGGCTTTCGCGCTACAGTCTCGCCGTACTCGCCTGCTGTTACCGAAATGGGATATTGGTGTGGTTCTGTGTGCTCTGATTCGTCCGCCTCTTGAACCCTTACAGTCCGCCTCTATTAAAGCTGTTGCCTACAAGACTGCTTTTCTGGCGGCTTTTGCTTTGGCGTCTAGAGTGTCTGAACTTCATGCTCTTGAGAGATCATCTATGACCTGGACGGCGGATTGGTCTCGCGTATCGTTTCGACCTATTCCCGAGTTCATCGCCAAAAATGAGTCTGTTCGCTTAGGTCCATGTGCTCAACGTTTGTACTCCATCCCTGCGTTATCAGACTTCGTACATGGCCTAGTAGACGACCTTCTGTTATGCCCTGTTCGAGCCATACGCCACTATCTCACTCGTACCGATCCGGTCGGGGCTCGCGTCGTCTGTTATTCTTGTCCCTTCGTCCTTCGGCGGTACGTGACATTACTAAGAATACCATCGCTTCGTGGTTAAAGGAAATCATTCAGTGGTCATATCAATTGGCCATTGACGCTCCCCCGCTACTGTCTACTGCTTCTTCTCATGAAATTCGTGCCATCGCTACGTCATGGCCTTTATGGAAGAACTTGTCCCTCCATGACATTGTCCAGTCTTGTGTTTGGACGGCAAATTCCACGTTCACTAACTTCTATCCGAGAGACATGTCAGTGCAATCAGATAGAGTGACCACGCTTGGGCCGCTGGTGGCTGCCCAGCACGTGGTCAAGTAACTTTTCAAAAAGAGGGGGGGGGGGGCGGCATTTTGTCATCGCAGCAAGTCAGCCAGCTTGCTGTATCATCTCATCTCATCTCTCAGTCATATCATATGTCCACATACTACATGATCACCAGAGAAGAAGTAATAGCTCAGCTTGCCAGTCACCGACTCTCAAGTCATCAATCAAGCCTGACACATTGGTGAGTTTTAATCTTTGCTTTACTGCAGATTTGCTTGTGTCATTTCAGGTTAAGCTATGATCTTCTAGATCATCTCAGCTGAGTCTCCTGGCGGTCAACTCACAGTTTCAACGTACAAGAACTGACACTTTTGTGAGTATTAATAATGTTTATTTTCAGGTCACCAGTGTCAGCAACAGTAAAGTACAGACAGTTGACAAAGACACAGAGTAGACTCAGAGATTCCGCTGTCAACTCTCAACAGTCCAATCTGCATCAAGGATTAAAGTACACAGAGTTGCATATGAAGCGGAATGTGGACTGACAAGGGTATCTGTAAGTCGCCTTGATTGATGATGGATGTTTTTTCCCATATCATTCTTGCTTATCCTCCGAGCTCTGGCACTCAACTGGTTCCTTAGTTATTATGGTGGTAAGTCTGCGCAGCCCTACCACAATCACAGATACATGGATGAAGTCATTTAAAAGATAAGTAACTTCTATTACTACTCCATAATTAACCACTGCGTCACCGTCCAGGGTTCTTTTTGTTGAGAATTATTGTCATATCTGTGCTCTTTTTAGGTCACCTAAGAGAAGAAATAGGTCAGTTGGCCAGCCGCAATCTCTCAAGTTATATTTTAAGGCTTGACACAATTATGATTTTAATCTTTGCCTTTACTGCAGTTTTGTTTGTGTCATTTCAGGTTAAAGCTTTGATTTCTTCTTCCAGATCATCTCAGCTGAGTCTTCTGCATCCATCCTAGAGGGTCCAGTGTCAGCAACATGGACTGGACTACAGAGGATTGATGAAGACGTAGACTCAGAGCTTCCGCTGTCAACTCTTAACAGTCCAATCTGCATCAAGGATTAAAGTACACAGAGTTGGATATGAAGCGGAATGTGAACTGACAAGGGTATCTGTAAGTCGCCTTGATTGAGGATGGATGTTTTTCCCCATATCATTCTTGCTTATCCTCCGAGCTCTGGAACTCAACTGGTTCCTTAGTTATTATGGTGGTAAGTCTGCGTAGCCCTACCACAATCACAGAGCTGGACACCTTGTATGCTACATTGGCGATAGAAGATCCCAACTCATACATGCTGTCCCCCAAGTACTCATTGCGGCAAGAGTGGCTGAGTCCTGTACGGCGGGTAACACTGTGCTCCACATCCAAGACCACAGCTACATGCATGAAGACATGCAACAAGATAAGTAGCCACTTCTTATATCCATGACTACCTTCTGCGTTTCTAACCAGGGTTTTCTTGTTGAATATTATTGTGTCTTGTTTGTGATTATCTCAGCGGATATTCAGCCTGCCATTGCAAATACATCAAGGCCGAGGTTCCCACCTCCATATGTTGGTAGTGAGGCATCAATCAAAGCAGGTGTAGTTTGGGCAATAAATATTAAACATTTATAAACAATGTTACTATTTATAACCAAACCAAACCTGCTTTGATGTAATGGCCCTCCCATCCTTCCCCTCACTCCACGGCCTTGTACACTACAGGTCTCGGTTTATAGCAATGAGAAAAGAGGAAGAGTATACTGGGAGCTGGCTTATATATCCTGGCTGGGCTGAGAGAGCTCCCCTAAGGGGAGACCACTCTCCGAGGGGATAACTCCCCAGGGGGAGACAACTTTTGTTTTAAACTTCCGTTTTAACGTTTGTATTGTATTCTCCTGGCGGAGATTAAGGCATAAATCAAAGCAGGTTTGGTTATAAATAGTAACATTGTTTATAAATGTTTAATTTTTCCCCACAATGTCGTTCACCTCCGTATTTCTTCGGTCAGGTCCGTGGGAGCTTGTACTGATCTGTCTGTGGGGGTTTTCCCACAATGTCGTTCACCTCCGTGTCTTTTCGGTGAGGTCCGTGAAGATGTGGCGGGAGGTACCGAGAGATGTGACGGAGGTGTGCGAAGAGACACGGAGATGACCGAAGAGGCACGGCGAGTTCGTTGAGGTCCGTGAAGATGTGCCGGAGGTGACCGAAAAGACCCGTAGGTGACCGGAGAGTGCCGGAGGTGACCGAAAATACCCGAATGTGATCACCGGAGAGTGCCGGAGGTGACCGAAAAGACCCGGAGGTGACCGAAGACACACGGAGGTGGCCGAAAAGACCCGAATGTGATCACCGGAGAGTGACGGAGGTGACCGAAAAGACCCGGAGAATACCGAAAAGACACACGGAGAATACCGAAAACACCCGAATGTCACGAAAAAACGTATAAAAGTGGAAATTTTTAGTGTTTTGCTGCATTCATTGGACTGCCGAACGGAGCTATCTCACCAGCCTGCCTGACCAGCCTACCTGACCAGCCTGAACCACTCTGACGACAGGAGCTACTTACCGGGGCCTCACTGCAGCATGAGACGTGGAGAAGATTTTCATTTTACCAGTGGAACTTCACCAGCCTATCTCACCATAGCAGCTACTCACCAGCCTGAGCCCACAGTCATGGAGTCATCCCACCGAGCTAAGCTTCTACAGCACCGTGTTCACCTCATTGATGAGATGCAGCATGTGGCCGAACTATGTGATCTGCTTATGGTGGAAAACATAATCCTTAAACCCGGTGTCGAAGATATCATGGCGCAGAAGACCACTTCACGACAAAACAGAGCCCTCATCGACGATCTACTGCGCCGTGGCCCCTTAGCATTTCAAGCCTTCGTGGAGGCGCTGAAGAACACGGGAAATGAAGGAATAGCAGATCTACTTCAAGCCCAAGATTCAGAAGATAATATCTTAGTCATGGACATGGACATCGCCGAAGAGCGTACAGCTACCAAACGTACGCACCAAGAGTCCGGTCTACCTGCCAAACCCGGTCCACCTACCAAACGTTCCCGACTAACACCTTTAGAAATACCTCAGCAAGTGCTTCAGCCAGTGCCCCAGCAAGTGCCTGAGCAAGCGAAGGAAGAGGTGCTACTTCCTATGTCTGTGCAGGAGATCAATGACATTATCCAGCAGGCCTACCAGGCGGCCCAGACGAACACTTGGGAGCTCTCTCCCTATTTAACTGTGAGTGTCAAAGAAGAGGAAGTGCATTTTAACGCACCGGCCTGGGACGACAAACCACCTAAGCATATCGCCTTGACGTTGGACACCTGGATAAGAGTACAGGCCATTTATTACACCGTCGATGCGGTCATTGACCACCAGGGGAGCGACGAAGCGAAATTTTATGTGGGTGACGACATCTTTCTCACCTGTTCTACGTTCAACAACATGCTGCTGGTGCATATTCGTAAATGGAAGTTGAGGGCGGATACGCAAAAGCGTATTCCTTTATCTCGGGGCGTCACCCTGAAAATACCTGCGTGGCGGAAGCTGGAGAGTCTCACAGCTGAAATTCATGAAGTCCTGTCTGACCAGGTGACTCAGTATATTTATAAGAAGTACATCGACACATTCCTGGATCATCTCAGACCCCGCATTCGACACTTGCGTATCCAGCAATGTGCAGGCTGTGGGAACAAGAACGGGCTCTTCAACACGCATACGTGTGTGGACAATATTATACCATCAGACGCGCTCATGACTGAGAGACTACAGGGCGTGAACGAGGTGCAAATTGCCGAGGCATTGGAAGCTGCCTGTCCACCCAGATTTCCACGTGAACAGATTGCCACCTTCATCTACGTGCACCAGGGGCAGAAAGACGATGACGAGTTCAAACAAGTCTTGTTGCATAAATATTGAACATTTCACACAAGTCTTGTTGCATTGAACATTCAGACATCACCGTATTCCTACATTCTATGTTCATTCTATGTTCATTCTACGTTCATTTAAGCGCCTTGATAGCGTATAATTGTATTAAAAAAATTCAACACCAAGAGTCTACTGTGGTGAAGACCTTATGTTCATTCTACTGTGTTAATAAAAATATTAGAAATTCAAAATGTGTGTTAGTGTTCATTCTTTGCAAAGATAATTGTATTAAAAAATTCAACACTAAGAGTCTACTGTGGTGAAGACCTTATGTTTTCATATTGGTGAGGGAGCTGGTGTTTTTTGTGCTTTTAGTTAGAAAGTTTTCCCCCTTTCGGGTGAAAAGAGGTGGCCCTAAAAAGGGCCTTTGGAAAGAACAGCGGTATCACACTGTTACGGGCGGAAAAATTTTTCACGCCTGATACCCACGTCCGACACACAGGGCATCGTATCTTCAAATGAAGCTCCTCTGTCTCGGCGCACTGGCACGAACCCCCTATACATGTTAGGGATAGCAAGCATACGGAAGATAGGCACAGGTGACCACAAGGGAAAAAGGCGTACGTCGTTTCCTCGTCTTGACACACGGTACAGGTGGATCTTTGCTGTTCCTTAGTCAGTTGTACACGTAGTTTAGACTTGTCCTCTTCTAATTCATCAATCTGTTCGTTCAGGCGGACGATCTCTGCTGGAGGTGGTGGTGTTGTCATTCCTGTTGCGGTAGCCGTCGTTGTGGTAGCCGTCGTTGTGGTAGCCATCGAAGCTGTAGTTGCTGGGGGTCTACTACTGTTTAACCACTCCACCTCTGGTAGATCTTCATCGTCTGTTGCTTCATCATCATCATCATCATCTTCTCCCTGCACAGCGTCCCTTATTTCTCTCTCTTGTTGTGCGCCTCTCCGCCTCAAAGCTTCAGCAATATGAGCTTCATGAACACGCTGCAAGCTCGTAATGATTGTAACATGTTCGTTGTCTTCTCCACTTGGGCGAATCCGTTCTCTATGTTCTCTAGGATCTTGTTGGTTCATCGTGTTGAATAGCGCCCGTCTAGTAGGATTAGCCATGATGCAGTTGAATGAATGGATAGCAGACGAGATACTGCGCGCTTTTTATAGTCTAACCGTAGAGTGCCCGTATGAGCGCACGGACGTCATCGAAATCTTCTCCCTCAAGCCTTGTGCTGGCCCAGGTCCGCTGAAAATTTTGTGTTTCTTTTCCATCTTCAAACCGGTCTCATTTTGCAATAAATGCGAGTTGACGTGTAAAACTTATTCAAACTTGAACTATGAGAACTGATAGTGTATCGTTGAAAAATTCAGAAGGCTAGCGGCAGGCTAAAACTATATTTTTAATGATTTTGTCGATTTTAGACCCGTATGGTTATGGGAGTGGTGGTGTGGAAAACCCGGTAAATTTGAAATAAATCGGTTTACCTCCATAAAAACACTTTAGGTGTGTTCCTCACATCCTTATAATGTCACCCTAAAAATTGGAGCCGGTTTAACGAAGAAAAAGTAGGAATTTTTGTCCTATCACTCTGGCTACGGTAACACAGCACTATACAATATGGAGCCGAATGCGTGTACAGCTATGCGTGTCAATGGCTGAGGGGCGCGGACGTCATCGAAATCTTCTCGCTGCACTCTACAATATGGAGCCGAATGCGTGTACAGCTATGCGTGTCAATGGCTGTGTTACCGTAGCCAGAGTGATAGGACAAAAATTCCTACTTTTTCTTCGTTAAACCGGCTCCAATTTTCAGGGTGACATTATAAGGATGTGAGGAACACACCTAAAGTGTTTTTACGGAGGTAAACCGATTTATTTCAAATTTACCGAGTTTTCCACACCACCACTCCCATAACCATACGGGTCTAAAATCGACAAAATCATTAAAAATATAGGGTTAGCCTGCCGCTAGCCTTCTGAATTTTTCAACGATACACTATAAGTTCCCAAAGTTCAAGTTGAAATAAGTTTTACACGTCAACTCGCATTTATTGCAAAATGAGACCGGTTTGAAGATGGAAAAGAAACACAAAATTTTCAGCGGACCTGGGCCAGCACAAGGCTTGAGGGAGAAGATTTCGATGACGTCCGCGCGCTCATGCGGGCACTCTACGGTTAGACTATAAAAAGCGCGCAGTGTCTATCCATTCATTTTGAACTACATCATGGCTCAACACATGGATATTGATGGAGCGCACAATATTATTAACGAGTCATGGCTTGACAACATATTAGAAGAGCTATTCAAAGATGATGAACAAAAGAACACCAACCGGTAGAGGACGGCGAGACTTTCACCCCAATTTCACAACAAAAGCGACAGTATCTTCACCATGTTACGGGTGAATTCATCGATATTGAAGACGACGAAGAAGGAGAAGAAGAGGCAGCGGATGGAGATGTCACCGCCAATAGTACTCCCCAACACGAACGGTTTGAACGAGTCCTACAAGATGTGTTCAAACAACATCAAGAACAAGCCCAAGACCAAGAAGCAACCGGTGAATTCATGGATGGAGTGGGCAATAGTCCCTACGTGAGTCCCTACGTCTATCCTACCGAGGACGAACAGATTGCTCAACTCCTACAAGATGAGTTGGAAGAAGACCAAGAAACAGAAAGAGAAAAAAAAGAACAAGAAAAAGAACAGATGGCTATTTTACAGCAGCAATTACAAGATGAGTTGGAAGAAGACCAAGAAACAGAAAGAGAAAAAAAAGAACAAGAAAAAGAAGAGATGGCTATTTTACAGCAGCAATATCTTGAGTACTACTGTACCGAAATAAGAAGACTGGAGCGAGACACAACATGGGAAGCGGCACAGTATTTACCCTGTGTCCAATGCAGTAGTCGCTACGCCAAATACGCTATATTTCCATGTGGACACCAAGCGTTATGTATTCGCTGTATTAACAGACATGCAGGAAGACCAGTGCCTACGCCCACTTACAAGCCCATAGCGTGTACACTCGTCGCGCTGAAATGTCCCGTGTGTACCCAGAGGCGAGAAAACCTGTTCCGATCGGTGTAACCCCTTACACCTTCCTAACGGTCCTTAGGAGGACCCCCAATTATATTCGAAAGAGCAAGCTTCTAATTAAAAGCACAAAAAACACCAACTCCTGCACATGCACACACCTAGGTAACAATAGGTAAATAACACTTAGTAAATGGGAACTTCCTACTAACAGCGCCCAGGTAAAATAAAAAAACACTATTAGTATGAATGTACGGTAATAATATACCGAATAGTGCCGGAAAAAGCCGAGTGTAAATTTTGTTGTTGTTGTGAGGTGTGGGAGATTGGTAATCATAGAGGCGAGGAGATTGAGAACTACCGAGTAGTCCCGCAAAAAGGCGAGTGTGATTTTTTTTTTTTTTTTGTGGTGAGGTGTGGGAAATTGGTAATCATAGAGGAGAGGAGGTTTTGCATTGGTAGGCTAGGGGTTGGCCCTGAACACTGAAAAGGGTCTTTTGTGTTTGGAAGGCTAGGGGTTGGCCCTGAACACTGAAAAAAGGGTCTTATGTGTTTGGAAGGCTATGGGTTGGCCCTGAAAAGGACCGTTGATGGCAGGGATTTTTTTGGGGGGTTGGAGATTGGTAATCATAGAGGAGAGGAGATTCACCATGTAGGACCTGAATTTAATTGAATGTGCCACGTTAGAAGTTCCCCATTTATTACCCAAATCGTAAACCTGCTTTGCTTATGCCTAATCTCCATTAGGAAGAACAATACAAACTGTTAAAAACGGAAGTTAAAACTGAAAGTTGTCTCCCCCTGGGGAGTTGCCTGCCCCCAGGGGAGCTCTCTCATTCATCCCAGTGAGGTTACTATATAAGCTCTGCTCACGCCATTCATATCCTCTTTCTCCTGTTTGTACTCGTGTAGTGCACATCAAGGAAGTGTTAAAGCAATACAGCTGTGTTGTTGTAACCGACGGTTATATCCTTTTTGCTTGACTTGTGTTTCTTTTTCGGAAAATCTTCTTACATTAATTATGTCTGAGGTTTCTGTTCCGATTTCTAATTCTTGTCGTGCGTGTGGGCAAGTTTTGTCCCGTTTGGACGCCCACACGGTTTGTTTTGCTTGTAAAGATTTGTGCTATCGGCAAGCCACGTGTGCGGAGTGTTTGTCGTGTCGTCTACCTGGAGGAAATATGCCCAGGCCCGACGTGCTTATTTATTGCGTGCCTCTGAGGATCCTACTCTATCGGAGGTCGATAGACGGCTTTTGGGAATTGCGCTTGTGAATGACATGAAATCCAACGAGGATCTCTGGGGTGTAGGTTTAGATTTGTCACATAGGTTTCAGAGTCCGGTATTATCGGCGTCTGTAAATATTCCACCGAGTGGGACCGTGGTATAAGAAGATAATAATCAACTTCTAGACAGTCTGACCTCGACCGTTATTGCGTTGTCTGGAGTCCCTGGCAAACCGGTTTCATTGTCCAAGCCAACAAAGGCCTCTAGATCCAGGCACAGCGTTCCATTGTCTCCATCGGACAAAAGAATTCGACTCACCGCATGTCAGCTCACCTACTCCTTTGTCAATTGGTCTTTTACCGGCTGGTTCTTACAATAGGAAAATCTAGGAGAAGGTCAATAAATCTTTTTCCTAAACTTGTACTTCTATTGCGGTTAAATAAATAATATTTCTGGGATGATTTTGTCTGACATTTCTATCCCGGTTGTTTTCTAAATTTTGTCGCTCGTGTGGGCAATTTTTGGACTCGCTTAGACCCTCACACGGTTTGTTACCGTCAGCCACGTGTTTAGTGTCTTCGGACGCAAGTCGCCGAAATAATTTGCTCTTGTCGGAGATTTCAAAATTTTAGCCATGATCTTTCTATATCTTGAAATGAACGTCCGACGATGTTTATAAAAGTCAATATGAAATCCCACGCTCAACTAAGAACAGTCATGCGTGATGCTGGATCGCGGTCTCCACACGAACAATGAGTTTCGGCCCGCTGTGTTAGATGTGGGTCTTTGTATAAGTGGTCTGACTTGTTCAAACTCGTTTTCTTTGTTTGGACAACAAGGATTCTCTCCTAAGGCCGGGCTCTCGCGACCCCGTTTTGTTATCGGCAGTATGTGAGCCTATTGTGGCTGGGATATTTTGTCGTGATCTGTACGATAAACGAACAGAGTTTTGCTTCGTTGATTCACGAATTTATGCATTGAATTTTGTGTAAATCTTCAGTAGTATAGTGAAAAATATCCCCGCCTGACGCGAGAAGTTCGTTTTCCCCGCCAAAGAGATCCGATTCTTTATAAGCAGTCCGTCAATTTCCATGTTGTTGTTGTATCTTCTGTTCGGACTTTGCAGTTTTTGGTAGTTTCACTTTCATGCATTCAGTTCATTGTTCCTACCAAAATGTAATCTCTTGTTATATCAAGTATTATTATGTTTATTTGATATCCTGTGATCAAGAGAGAACTTACAGAGGGTTTTCTCTGCCTTTCAGGCTTACGTTGTTGTTGCGTTTGTGTTCGTAGCCACAACTCAAGCCTATACACTACGACGCTTTGTTACATTTTAATGAGCTTCTTTACTACTCTCTTTATGTAATTAAGGGTGTGTTGAACAACAAAAGAGATCACGTGTGTGTTTATTGTGAAAGTGTTCTATTCTTTGAAACACAAATTTCTGTTACTAAACATTGTGATATGTTTATGTTTCACACCAAATTGGTCCCATCTGTATACTGAATTACACTTGCAATTCAGATTGGGTTGAGCTTTAATTTTATTTCTTCTCTCTGAGAAATTTTGTAATTATTAGCTTGAGTGTGAGTGTATTTCTCCGGGAAATCTTTAGAAATACTCTCGTTCGACGACACGTGGAGTGTTTATTGATCTTCTCCTGGTCTGTTGGCCGGGCAAGGATCAAGCCTGAAGTCTTCTCAATCTTCTGCCTGGGACAGCATTAGACTATTTCATCGAGCGGTCTTCTTGTATTTTGAGCCCTGCGCAAGGATGACACGCAAATTCGTGAAGTGTTCTATAGGTTTTCTACCGAGTATGATTATCGGTACAGTCTACAAGAACAACAGACTGCTCTTTAGCAATGTTCTTTACCGTTTCTTCTTCTCGACAGCTTGTTCGTGTTAGGTCATTTCAAATTCTGAATTTTAATGACCTTACTTTATCTGCCGGCGAGAGACTTCAAATGTATTTGCTCTCTTCGGGAATTTTAAATTCTTTGAGGATCTTTCTAGTTTACGTGGAAATCTCTTTGTTCTGGATGTCGGTGTTGTTACTACCAGGCGGAGTTACGTTTGTGATTAACGCTAGGAGCATTTAATGTGTTCATCTCCTCTGCGTTTCTAATTTCATTACAGTCGAGTTCGGGGTTACTGTTTGCAACGCCTTTCTCGTTTCGCACCTCAACGACGTTCCATTACGTCGTCTCGTGGTCCTCGTACACCTGTACGTCGTTTCTCGCCGTTACGTCGTTTTTCTCGTACTTTTATAAGGTTGTATCCTGCTCCATTGTGAGCATGTATGTACATTAGGTGGAAGCAAATGGGGAAATCACTACGCCGTTTTTCACACACAACGTTTCTCCCGTTTTTCACATTGCGTCATTCTGTTACACCTTGACGACGTTCCATTACGCCGTCACGTTGTTCTCATACACTTGTGCGTCGTTCTCGTACATCTGTTAGACGTTCCGGTACGCCATAACGCCGTTCTCCACGTCATTTCTTCTGTACCTCCATCGTTTTGCGAGATGCATATTTTATATCCATTCATCCTCGTTTTCGGCGTTTCCTACGATTCACCATCGTCGGTCGTCGGTGGGAGTGGAAGTCCTTCCGTTCGGTGTCAACCTTCCCCTTGTATCAATTCATCTCGGGGCTTTCACATCGAGGTTTACTTAGGTTCGTCGTTACACTGCGAAGGGGATTGTGTTGAAGCCATTTGGCATCAGAATTGTGTTGAAAGTAACAAAAATTGTGTTGGAGTCAACAGTAATTTGTTTTTGAACTCTGCACAATTTTGTGTTGATATATGAAGTTTAACACGGAACCATGTTGATTTCGACACAAAACATTTTGTGTTGAAGCTATTTTAGCACAAAATTTGTGTTTAAGTAACACAATATTTTTCGCAGTGTACTTTGGGGGACAGTTTTTCGACTCTCTCCATCAAGTACTTCGTCCCCGTATAGACCGTTGGACCAGTTTTTTAGACTTTGGCATTATAGTTCTGTCATCAACTATAGGGCTTTTCATTTCTATGCAGGACCTTACTCACTACGTTCGTTTTTCGGGTTCGGTCACTGCAGTGGATTTATTCGTCCTGGTGCCGAGAATGTGATGCCCTTCCTGACTCGTGATATGAAGTTCAACTCGGCACCTTTTAAGGGTTCCGGTCTGCTTGGGCTAGGGTTTTTACGTTTTTCTTCCGGCATCGTCATTAGTCTAAACGACAATATCTCTGCGCTCTTTCGGGCTTTCGCTTTACAGTCTCGCCGTACTCGCCAGCTGTTACCGAAATGGGATATTGGTGTGGTTCTGTGTGCTCTGTTTCGTCCGCCTTTTGAACCTTTACAGTCCGCCTCTCTCAAAGCTGTTTCCTACAAGACTGCTTTGCTGGCGGTTTTTGATTTGGCGTCTAGAGTGTCTGATCTTCATGTTCTTGAGAGATCATCTATGACCTGGACGGCGGATTGGTCTCGCTTTCCTTTCGACCCATTCCTGAGTTCATCGCCAATATGAGTCTGTTCGCTTAGGTCCGTGTGCTCAGCGTATTCCTGTCTCTTCGACCGTCTGCAGTGCGTGACATTACTAAGAATACCATTGCTTCGTGGTTGAGGAAGACCATAAGTGGTCATATCTTTTTGCCATTAACACTCCCCCACTATTATTTACTGCTTCTTCTCATGAAATTCGTGCCATCGCTACGTCATGGCCTTTATGAATGAACTTGCCCCTCTATGACATTGTCCAGTCCTGTGCATGGACGGCAAATTTGACGTTCACCAATTTCTATCTGAGAGATATGTCAGTGTAATCAGATAGAATGATCACGTTTGGACCACTGGTGGCTGCCCAGCACGTGGTCAATTAACTTGCAAAAGAAGAGGGGGGGGGGGCATTTCTCATCAGCGCAGCAAGTCAGCCAGCTTGCTGCATCATCTTCAGTCATATATGTCCACCATACTACATGATCACCTCAATAGGTCAGTCAGCCAACTTACAAGACCCGTCTCATCGGTGAGTATGGTTTAGACATGGTTATTACTACACCCACTGCGTCTCCTCGACCGGGGTTTCCCTTCTATTGAGTATGGTGTACCACATTTACAATCAAGTTTTTGATTTAATCCACGAGTATCTTCAGCGTCTTCGACCTGGGTTCTCTTTGGGTAAGTTTTAGTGTGCGGTATGCCTATACAGTCAACCAGCTTACGGCTTCATCGCTGCTATTCAAAAATTTTAATGTCCACATACTAAATGATCACCTAAGAGGAGTGATAGGTCAGCTTGCCAGCCGCCAACTCTCGAGTCATCTATCAAGGCCTGACACAATCTATCAAGGCCTAACACAATGATGAGTTTTAATCTTTGCCTTTACTGCAGATTTGCTTGTGTCATTTCAGGTTAAAGCTATAACCTTCTTCCAGATCATCTCAGCTGAGTCACCTTCGGTCAACTCAAGAGTCCAACGTACAAAGACAGGGACTAAAGTACAGACAGTTGACGTGAAATGGAGAGTAGACTCAGGGCAACCGCTGTCAACTCGCAACTCATCTTACAAGACCGGATCAAGCTTCAGGGACTAAAGTACAGAGAGTTGACATAAGACGGCTTGTGGACTGAGGGTGGTGTAAGATGGTCACCCTGTATGCCGCGGATAGCAGGTAGATCGCCTCTTCCCTGTTCATACATTGTTTACCAGCCGAATACTCACAGCGCCTCAAGGCGGAGTTCCTTCGCATTGGTAAAATTGTGTACCACATCCACGATCACAGAGTTGGGCACCGCCCTTCGTGAAGGCAAGATTGTGCACCACATCCAAGATCACAGCTACATGGATGAAGACACTCAAAAGATAAGTAACTTCTATTACTACTCCATAATTACCCACTGCGTCACCGACCAGGGTTCTTTTTGTTGAGAATTATTGTCATATCTGTGATCATTTTAGGTAGAGGCTGAGGTGGCCGGGTGGTCTAGGCCGTTTGCATTTACTGCTGGCGATTTGGTGCTAGACTCTGGGGACGCGGGTTCGTGTCTCGCACGGGACTGACCCATCCAGCACTAGTAATTGTGCCTTACTGAGAGAGTGTCATCTTAAAAAATAATTGGATATAAATGTTGTCTACTCAGAAGTAATAGGTCAGTTTGCCATCCGCCATCTCTCAAGTCATCAATTAAGGCCTGACACAATTGTGACTTTTAATCTTTGCCTTTACTACAGATTTGCTTGTGTCATTTCAGGTTAAAGCTATGACCTTCTTCTAGTTCATCTCAGCTGAGTCACCTGCGGTCAACTCACAAGTTCAACGTACAAAGAACTGACACTTTTGTGAGTACGATGTTTGTTTCAGGTTTCCAGTGTCAGCAACAGGGATTAAAGTACAGAAAGTTGACGTAAGACGGAGAGTAGACTCAGGGCAACCGCTGTCAACTCACAACTCATCCTACAAGACCTGTTCAAGCTTCAAGGACTAAAGTACAGAGAGTTGACATAAGACGGCTTGTGGACTGAGGGTGGTGTAAGATGGTCACCCTGTATGCCGCGGGTAGCAGGTAGATCGCCTCACCCCTGTTCATACACTGGCTTACCAAGAATACTCTCAGTCGCCTCTGGGCCGGGGTTTCCTTCATATTGGTAATATTGTGTACCACAACCACGATCACAGCTACATGGATGGAGACACTCAAGATAAGTAACTACTATATCAACTCCATGAATTGCCCATTGCGTCACCGACCAGGGTTCCTCTTGTTGAGTATTAATGTGTCATGTCTATGCCCATGTCTGTGTCATCCCAGCGGTTACTCAGCCTGCTATTGGAGCTACAACAAGGCCGAGGTGCCCACCTCCATATGTTGGTAGTGAGGCATAAGCAAAGCAGGTTTACGATTTGGGTAATAAATAATAAACATTTATAAACAATGTTACTATTTATAACCAAATCAAACCTGCTTTGCTTTGATTGTCCCTCCCTTCCTTCCCCTCACTCCACGGCCTTGCACACTACAGGTCTCGGTTTATTACAATGAGAAAGAGGATATGAATGGCGTGAGCAGAGCTTATATAGTAACCTCACTGGGATGAATGAGAGAGCTCCCCTGGGGGCAGACAACTCCCCAGGGGGAGACAACTTTTAGTTTTAACTTCCGTTTTTAACAGTTTGTATTGTTCTTCCTAATGGAGATTAGGCATAAGCAAAGCAGGTTTGATTTGGTTATAAATAGTAACATTGTTTATAAATGTTTATTTTTCATAAGATTGGGGTGGCCCTGGCAAGGGCCGTTAAGGTCAATTTGTTCACCCTGTTTTATTCAGGGGGAGTTTGCCTGTCTACTCCAAACTGGTGGAAAAGTACCGACCAGGCTGTAAAAAGTACCGCCCAGGCTGTTGCTGTTGTTCAGCGTCGTCTGGTACCGAGGGTAGATCATCCAGGAATGTCGGTGGTGGTATTCTCGGCAATTCGTCAATGTTGACGAATTCCGGCTGGCTTTGTTGTTGTTGTTGGATCTGTCTCTCTTCCTCGTTTAGGGCATCTCGCAGACACGAAATCCAATTTTCCCCGGTGAACGTGGTCAGTGCCCGTGTGACGGCGTAGTACAACGCTGCCCACGACAGCGGCGTAAAATTCACGTTCGTCCGCGTCCACCTCTGGATCTCTCCCATCCAAAAAGCTTCGATATTTCTCCCTAGCCTCTCCCTCTGTCTTCTCTCTTTTCTTTCCACCTTGGCCTTTGCCGCTAACTTGCCCCCTCCCGTCGACATCTTCGCCACTCTATTCATGATTCTTGGATCTGTTTGATACGGTCTTGTCAGCTTGAGAAAAAGGGTTTGAATGAAGCTTTCCCCCACGCGCCCCTGGGTTTTATACTGAATATAGAGTAGATTTTCATTGGCTGTTTAAACGGGGCGAACCTCGTTCATTGGTTCTGTCTCCGGCCTCACCATTGGTTGATATACGCGTCGCTGATTGGCCCAATAAGGCCCGGGTCATGCCTCCTGGGTTAACTTACAATCCTCTCTTTTTGCACAAAATTGGTATAGCAAATTCCCGGGTTAAATCAATTCGTATCTCTATAACATTACACCCCCGAATGATCACGGACTTTGACGAAGGTGGGGCCATGGAAAATAAAAACTATAACGTATACGGGTACGGACTAGCATAGAGAGGCATGAAAAAAATAAAACTATAACGTGTACGGCTACGGACTAGGGGTTAATTTAACATGACACTACCGAGTGATCACGGACTTTCACGAAGGGTGAAGGGAGATGGAAAAATAAAACCAGAACGTGTACGGGTACGGATTAGGATAGAGAGACACGAACACATAAAAAACTGTAACGTGTACGGCTACGGACTAGAAGTCAATTATACCCCATAGGGGCACATTATAGTATAAAAAATTACCCAACCCCTTATTTTGCAGGGAGTATAGGTGAGTCCACTAGGCACTGACAGGGTGTAGTATAAACCCCTGCACAGCGATATATACAGGCCTCCCTAGTCGGTGTTTTGTCATTCACCACCATGGGAGCGCACGGAGCAGATGGAGAGCTTGCGTTGTTCCAACTCACCACCCACGTCACCCTGATCGTCCATGACAATCACCTGCAGCTCATCGAAGAACAACCCCGAGAGGTGAAGCTATGTTTAACCCTAGCAGGGTGGACTCTATTGACCCGGTTGTTACAGGGAGAAGAGCCCGAAGTCGATTTCATACACATGGGAGTGGGTGTCTACCTACGAAATGGTAGAGATGATTCTTTTTTTTCCCGGTTAGAACAGTGTGGTGGTCCCCATATCACACACCGTCCGGCATTATGGCAGGCGCTGAAAACTATTATCCCCGACGTCCACGACTTACTGCACCCCGACGCGAACTCTGTGGCTACCCGGGCTCTTACACCTGGCTGCACCCTATTGTTGTACCCCAAACGAGTGGACCTCATCGATAGCGGACGTAGGTGTTGGTGTACGTCTGAACCCAAAGCGCGCGTCTCTTTATCACCGGAAGGCTGGACTACCTTGAAACGCGTGTTGTTGGGTGACCTCGACGGTGATGGCATTCACCTGTGTGACGACGTCTACATTTTCCGCGGCGCCTTTTTTGCTCGACTCCTCTGTCTGAACGAGGGTGGTTTTACCCTGGACCCTGATCTATGGACGGCCTTGGAAAAAGTAGTCCCCATTGTCGATGAAGTACTATATCTATAGGGTGCACAGGCTAGAGTATCAGTGCCTACTCATGAAGCGAACACACAACAGCGCAACCCAGAGGGGGACCCGAAAGGGAATCCGAAAGGGCAGCCAGTGGAGTACCCACAAGGCCGGGCGGCAGGAATCCACGTGGCGTAAGACTGTGAACAAGGTGTTAACAGATTTGTATTACAACCCAACCAGTCCAGCCGCTTATAGCGCTGTGGGAGCGCTCGCTCGAGCTGCACATTCCCAAGGCATCAGTCGAACTGAAGTTCGAGAATGGTTAAAAACCCAAGACACTTATAGCTTACATCGAGCAGCCCGACGACATTTTCGCCGTAACCGAGTCATCGTAGGAGGCGTAGACGTACAATGGCAGGCCGATTTGGTCGATATGATTCGATTTGCTGCCCACAATGATGGACATCGGTACACAATGACCTGTATCGATATTTTATCCAAGTATGCGTGGGTGCTACCCATCCGGACCAAAACAGGAGAGAATCTGGTACGCGCGTTCCAGCAGATTTTCAAGACGGGACGCAAACCCCTCTATTTGCAAACGGATGAAGGCACAGAATTTCTCAACCGCCACTTTCAAGCCTTTCTTAAGAAACAGAAGGTGTTTTTCTTCCATACGTACAACGAGACCAAAGCCTCTGTGGTGGAACGATTCAATCGAACCTTCAAAGGACGGATGTACAAGTATTTTACCGCCAAAAACACCCGACGGTACATCGATGTACTACCTCAACTGGTCCAAGGGTACAATCGAGCCTATCATCGCAGTATCCAGCGAGCGCCCCTCGATGTGACGGAACGCAACAAACGTCAAGTGCGCCGTACGCTGTACTCGATAGAACCAAGTCCACTCACGTCACCCCGTTACAAACGCGGGGATGTGGTACGGATCAGTAAAGTCAAAGGGCAATTTGAGAAAAGTTACTTGCCCAACTGGAGTGACGAGCACTTTGTCATCGTTCGCCATAACCCTCGACACCCACACGTCAACTGGAAGATCTACAAGGAGAAACACTGCAAGGCACGTTTTACGAGGCCGAATTACAACCGGTGGTCAAAACACGGAAAGACTACTACACAGTGGAAAAGATTTTGAAAACGGAACGTCGACGTGGCATCCCCTATCATTTCGTCAAATGGCAAGGTTGGCCCAGTTCGTTTAATTCCTGGGTCTCAACCCGTGACATGAAACGGCTATAAATTCTATCTCACATCGCCTACAGCGTTCAGTGTAAGGTTGTACCATGGATAGCGCACATCTGCCCTTACTGCTGCGGACTCGAAAAGGACAAGTCGGTACCGTCGTGTGTCTACTAGTGCTTCTGGGTACCTTATTTGGAGGAGTCTTCTACGATTTGGCGTACCTGATATCCTGTTTCAACCTACCCGCCATTCGTCCAAGTCCTGCCCCCCAACGTCAAGTGCAATCACCCAACACCACCACCACCACCACCACCACTATCCTCTCTCCTACGACGCTACGGACCATTACCAGAACACCACGTTCTACGACCCATCCCACTACGCGGTCTAGTCCTCCGCCACCTCTACGGAACTTCACCAGGAGTCCACCCGTGCCTAGTCCTACCCTCAGAAGCGAACCACCCGCATCATCTTCCACCAGGGCAGAACCACGGCAACATAGAACACCCACCACCACCACCACCACGACGCTAACACCTAGAGCGGGACGAGTACCACGTTTACCACGGCAACGGTACCCGCACGACTACGACCCCCGGTGGGATCCACGACAACGGTGGTGGGCCTCTGAACGCTGGGCGCAAATCACCAAATAAAAAACCCTATGGATCCTCGGTGGCAGCATCCCTTCACGTGTCTCATCGCTGGACCGACCGGGTCGGGAAAAACACACTGCGTTCAACGGCTCATCCAACACGGGTCAGCCCTCATTTCACCACCCGTGGCTCGCATCCTGTGGTGTTATGGAGCTTGGCAGCCTGCGTACGAGGAACTGGCACGCATCCCTGGACTCACCTTGGTGGAAGGATTACCCCCAGAGGATACCCCAGAAGACACGTTGGTCGTGGTAGACGATCTGATGACCGAAACGGACAGTCGGGTGACGCGTCTCTTTACGAAAGGGAGCCATCATCGTCGGTTGAGCATCATCTACATCGTCCAGAATCTCTTCAGTAAGAACAAAGAGCACAGGAACATCAGTTTGAATGCTCAGTATGTGGTCTTGTTCAAAAACCCCAGAGACGCATCACAAATTATGCACCTGGCGAAACAAATGTACCCTAAAAACACGGCCTTTGTGCGGGAAGCCTTTGAAGATGCCACCCAAGGGGCCCACGGGTATCTGCTCATCGACTTGAAACAAGGAACACCCTCGGCACTTCGATTGCGCACCCACATTTTCCCCGGAGAGTTCCAGACGGTGTACACACCCAAATAAAAGAAGAAGACACAACCCCTCTAGCATTCACTTCCTCATCATGTCTGCACGGATACGGAAGCACGCGCCGGCCCTCCGCGTATTACGCAGCGCGCCACCGGAGGTGGGCCGGGCCCTGGTGCGCGGCGCGGACGCAGAATTGGTACGGTGTTTGTGTGAAGTCGCTCATAATGTGTTAAAAGGGAATGTTCCTCTCAGTCCCCTGCAGAAAGGGAAATTGCAACGGCACAAGACGGGTCTCCGAACGCTGGTGAAGAAGACGGGCAGTTTAAAGAAAAAGAAACAGGTGTTACAGCGAGGTGGATTTCTCGGGGCACTCCTCGCACCCTTAGCCGCTTCCGTACTGGGACCGTTAGTAGGATCCATCTTGGGACGCTAACGCCATGGAACATACGAAAAAAATGATGCTGGTCGAATCTCGGCTGTTACAGATTTTGCAATCACCCTATCCCGTGCCTGCCACGGTGCAACAACTCCAGTCTCTCGACGAAGAGATGAATAGTATACTTCAACGTCGACTACCCGATCACGAGAAAATTCAACTCTACCATCAGACGCTGAACCGGTAAAAGACGTTTATGGATCAATATAGGGGTAGTACACCACCAGCACCACTACCAGCAGCGCCAGCACCCACACCGCCATCATCACCTCAGCTGGAAGAGGAAGTGTTGGCCAGTGTCCCTAAGGCATTCAAGACCAAGGCTCGTTTATTGTTGGACCGGGTGAAACAGAATCCCGATATGGGTTGGAGCGATCAGGGGGAACTGCTTATTCGAAACCGAGTGGTGCCGGGGTCTCATATAACCGATTTGATCAACGATACGGTGCGCTCTCGCAAACACTCTAATCCACCGGGCTGGGAAGCCTTTGCTCGGGGGTTGAAAGACACACACACTCCTCAAGAATTGGTGGGGAATCCTAACCGTTGGGCCTTTATGCAGCGGACCCAGCAATCGCCGAGTAGACCACCACCACCACCACCACCACCCTCTTCTTGGGAACCGGAGTCACCCCCCAAAACACCACAACGACGGGCACCTACTTTTTCACCCCTTTTACCACGCCACCCCCTGCAACCACCAAGATCTAAGTCACCGCGACGATCACGACGCCGAGGTCAGCCGCCCAAGGCCTGGGAGCCCTATTAAAGCCAGGTGCAGAAGCAAGAAAGTTCAGTCGTCATGTTTTACCTCACGTTGCCCAGTAACAGTTCGCTCGATGTGTTTCCTGACAACACCTTGGCCAAGTACGTGACCCAATTACCGCAACCGTTGCATTTACCTGGACGGTGGGAATGTGGACTGGTGGATATTCAATACCCTTACTCGTGGTACAACGTGCGAGGCAAAGAAGTATGGTACGAGCTGACCTACGAAGGCAAAATAAACCGACTGACTCTCCCCGAAGGCCAATACGATACCCCCAAGGCGTTCATAGAGGGTCTGACCACATTGTTGAATTACAAGTCTCTACGGGTGGTGACGAATAGTTCAAGACCCGTCAAAGCCTACGCCTTCAAGAATCACGTGATCTTCGATGTCAACGCACACAACGACAAGGCCTGTATCTTGCTCAGCCCCAACGTGGGTGTGGAACTCAGTCCTAGGCTACAGCAAATGTTCGGTCTCCCTTACGACATCTACGCGGGTCCCACCACCGACAACGGTGACGTTGTGATGGATATGAAAGTTGGTATGTACGGACTCTACGTCTACTCGGACGCAGTGGACAGCCATATTGTGGGCGATGTGAACACACCTCTGTTACGGGTGGTGCCCATTAAAAAGAAGTATGGCGATCAAGTCACCCAGAGTTTCAACCACATACTCTACCTGCCCGTACGACACACCGATATCAACACGATCACGGTGGATATAAGAGATGACACGGGACACCCGGTCGCATTCGAACGAGGGAAAGTGGTGCTGACACTTCATTTCCGACAAGCACGTTCTCCTCACTTCGTATAATGTACGTGCCTTACCAGTGCCACACGGCCAGCTATGCCGACTACTACAAGAAACAAACGGGAGGTAGCTTGCCCATCTTTAGCGGTGCACGCATGCAACGAGGTCACGGATTGGGTAACATACTGGGCAGCATCGTCAAAACGTTCTTACCCTTGATGACACGGGGAGTAAAAGCGGTGGGTAAACAAGCGGTACGCAGTGGACTGCGCGTGGCCGGTGATGTCTTGGGAGGCACGGCACCCCGACAAGCCTTGAAACGACGGGCCCAAGAAGCAGGCAGCGTCTTGATCGCCAAAGCCCTTAAAAGACAACCACGGGCACAGCGAAGAGTCATTCGACGACCGACACACTGACGACGCACACCCCGGAAGAAGAAGGGTAAGAGAGACATCTTCGCATAATGGCATTCATTCACTCCGAGTCGTGTCCGTCTACCAACAGTGAATTGGATTTGTGGACTATTCCACCCACACAGACCAGTGTCGCCGAAGGACGTTGGGTAGAACATCGACCCCTGGCTAGTCTGACGGGTACGGGACCACTGGAATTTACCATTGAAAACAAAGATACGGCCTACCTGGATTTAGCCCACACGTACTTGTACGTGAAAGCCAAAATAGTGGACAACGACGGGACGCCCATCGATAACGATGCGGTGGTAGGGCCGGTGAATCTTTGGCTGCACTCCTTGTTCCAACAGGTGGATAGCAGTCTGAACGATAAACTCATCAGTACGTCCACCAATGCGTACCCGTACCGAGCCTACATCGAGACGCTGTTGTCGTACGGAGAAGATGCCAAAAAAAAACACACTTGCAAGCCTCGCTGTACTACAAGGATACACCCGGAGCCATGGATGCCGTCACCATTGCCAATGGTGGGTTCGGCCATCGCAGGCAGTTTACAGCCCGTAGCCGGTCCGTCGATATGATGGGACGACTGCACGCCGATCTGTTCCTGCAAGACCGCTACATGATGAACGGTGTATCCATCAAGATCAAGTTGATCCGTTCCGCACCCACTTTCGCCTTGATGGCCGATGGAGATGCTCCCAATTACAAGATGATCATAGAAGATGCAGCCCTGTATGTCCGTACGGTGGATTTGCAACAGAGCGTGTTGGTGAGTCACATGGAAGCCTTATCGAAAAAACCAGCGCTGTACCCCATCCGACGCGTACAGACCAAGGTGTTCTCTGTGCCAGCAGGTACGATGATGGCCAATCGTGAAAATTTATTTCTAGGGGATCTCCCTAAACGTCTTACCCTGGCGTGTGTGACCAACACCACTTTCAATGGACAGTGGAGTGAGAATCCGTACCACTTTCAACATTTCAACCTCAACTTTTTGGCACTGCACGTGGCCGGCCATCAAATTCCAGCCCGTCCGTTACAACCGGATTTTGGTAACCATCACTATGTGTGGAGCTACCTGAACCTGTTTACAGCCACAGGACAAAACAATCAGGACGAAGGAAATACCATCACTCGACGAGACTTTAGCCGTGGGTACACTTTGTTCGCCTTCGACCTCACCCCAACCTTGGAACACGATCATCAACTGGCCTTGCTCAAGAAAGGAAACTTACGGTTGGAACTGCGTTTCTCCGTCCCTCTAATGCATACCATTAACGTGATTTGCTACGCCGAGTTTGATAACGTCATCACCGTGGATCAGCAAAGAAACGTCCTGTGTGACTACGCCAGCTAGAGTCATGGATACAGAGCAGCTGATGGGCATACTCCAGCGAGATCCTCGGGTACCCTTTCGAGGTGTGTTTCCACGCAATGTGTTTCCCACCACCCCCACCACCCCAGCAGCCTACATCCTGAATACAGACCCTGGTACTCGACCCGGTGAACATTGGGTGGCTGTGTACGTGGACACCCTAGGCCAAGGCGAATACTTTGATTCCTACGGACTTGCACCCCTGCATCCCGATTTGGTGAAGTTCATGGGCGTATCTACTACAGTGTGGCGCTGGAATACTAAAAGATTACAAGGACCCTTGAGTAGTGTATGCGGACAGTACTGTGTGTTTTATCTCACTCACCGGAGTAGAGGACATTCTATGCAAACGATCATACAAATGTTTGATGATTATTCTCAAGCCGAAGACCGTGATGTACTCGTATATGACTGGACTGCCTCTCGTTTTAATGTGCATGCCCCCATTTCTCTGGTTGACTTAATTGATTCAATGCATCGCGCGGTGTTCTCATTGTTTTTTTATTATGACGTTGTTGTTCTGACGTTCATTGATGTTCAATAAAAAGATTCATGAAAACACAAGTGATGTGTTTGACTTTTTTTATTCAAGTGAACAAGAATGTATAGAATATGTACAAAAGAATACAGGTGGTGTGTAAAAACTGTCAGAGCGTGGGATTCGAACCCACGTCCTGCACTTAGGACTGGCGACCCTTCTGACTTTTTTACAGTACTAGTTTTAACTCGTATCATGAAAAGTATATCAAATGTCATAGTTTCACAAGTCCAGGTAAGTAGTACTGATGCCATCGGGAAGGACTTTCCGCTTGGGGTAGAAGAAGGTGAAGGCGTCTCGTTGCTGGATGTACGTCCGCATCTGGTGGTCCACGACCCGAAATCCTCTGTTAGTGCCACTTACACTGGCCTGGCTTTGCAGCACGTTCAGGTACAAGGCTTTGTCGATGTTGGGATCGCGCCGGTTCACCCCTTTGCAGCTAAACTTATTTTGGTCTCCACCGTAACAGTAATACGTCTTCGAGGAGAGAGCAATCATGGCATCCCCACTCCACTCCAACTTGAAGAGACCCGGCGTCCGCTTGTCGTACTGGTAATGGTCACGTCGAGGTAGCCACTGGTCCCTTTCCGCCTCATACTGTGCACGTAACTCGGGTTTGACCAGGATCTCCCAA
Organism: Hanleya hanleyi; assembly: GCA_036873755.1. Classification (NCBI taxonomy): domain Eukaryota; kingdom Metazoa; phylum Mollusca; class Polyplacophora; order Lepidopleurida; family Hanleyidae; genus Hanleya; species Hanleya hanleyi. Next base: position 26,182 of record JAVTVY010030632.1, read on the forward strand.
TCCGCATTAGACACGGCCATGTAAGCAGAGTCTGTATCCATCTCCATGAGTTGCCAGTCTGATGGATTAAAATACACACCCATGAAATCATACAGAAACTGGAGCATCCTCAGCTTGGCCATCTGGTATACCATACATCCAATCTGGAGGGGCAGGTTGTGACGGATAGTCTTTGTGGCTGAAGTGATTTCATACGTGTCGTCATCGATGACCTCGACGGAGCGAAACAGGGGAGAATTGACCTTTTTGCGGGCTTGTGGGGTGGTACAGATGTTCACGTTCACGTGCTTATCGTGGTTCGTGATCGTTTTGCCATAATAGCCATTGCCCGTCAATTTCCACGATTCACCGATGATGGCCTTACTCGGATCTTGATCACCTTGACGACGGGCAGACGTCACGATGTCGGCATTCCCCGCAAAACAGGCGTTGGGTACGTACTGTAAGACTTGGTACACGCGCGTGACTTCCAGACCGTGGCTGATGTACCACTGTAGTAGCGAAGTGCCCAGCAAGATTTTCTCTGCCCACATACTACCAATCAACATCCGTCGAGGTCGAGGCAAACACTCGTGTTGCTCAGCATAGGCACCCATGGTGTCTCCAATGTCATCCCGACCCACCAGTGTGTTCTTGAAAATAGGTGGGCACTGGGCGAAGAGTGGCTTGAGAGTGTCGGGAACGTGCAGGTCGCATTCCACAAAGCCGTAGAGGTCCCCGGAACGAATGGCGTCGAACATCTGTGGCAGACTCAGGAGTCGCCGACGACTGAGAGGGTACTCGCGCGCTTTAAGGAAACGGCGTAAATGTGGGAGGGCCTGGCACATGGTGTGAAATTCACACTCCCACATTTCGATGAGGTGGTATCCCCTCTCTTTGGTGTAATCGCCGTTCTCCTGGACTTCTTCCCGTAATTCTTCCGCCGATTTCCCACGTCGTTGGTTGAAGCGTCCAGCGCTGAAATGGCATTCGTGGCCGTGCCAATAGCAGCCGTAAAATTGAAATACGGTCGGTGTTCTACCCACAAGGGCAAACCCATCGACGGGGAGTCGACGATCTCCTATGCGCTTCTCTGTGGCGTTGGTCTGATGGCGTATGGAAATTCCCCGTCGATAGGCTTCCCAGTCCAACCACTGGTCGGCGAGATGTTTGTAGGGGGTGCGTTGCGGTGTGAAATGTTGGCCTTCCGCCAACCAGCGCGTATAATGCCCGCTGGGCATGGGCTGGGCGAGAGACCACAGGTACAGGGCATTGGCGTCAAATCCGATGATCTTAGCACAGGGTTTCCCACCGGGGAGAGTAGTGATATCCTTCTCGTGATAACGGTGAAAAATAAGACTGGGTCCGCCCACGATGTTCTGTTTTAGACAATCATACATGTCCGCGTCTTTTTGCTGTATCAGCGAGAAGTACGTGGAACAATCTTGAAAGAGATGGCGAAGCGCCAGACCCGGTAAACTAAAGCACTCCTTGAATATGTCGACGTGCATCTCACGACGAAAGAGGTGAACCATTTTCTCGGCCGCTTCGAGGAAAGGAACCACATCTAAGTTATTATACCATATCAGGAAATCTCGCAAGGTCTGCATATGTTGGTCGTTCCATACCTGCTGTAGTTCCCGGTACGTGTCTTCCGGACATTCCACTTGCTTCAAATCGTCAAAGAACGCGTGCCGGGGTGGCAACTGTGTTTCCTCCAAGCGGTCGAGCGTGGATATATACGTAAGGGAACCTCCCTTTGGTTTGTGCGCAGTCATACGCCTTCACCCACTGATCATAGCTATAATTGGGAGCTAAGTAGTTCCGTACATCCAGGAAATGGAGTGACGTGGTAGTGAGGGTCATATGATTATTGATCTTCTTGATGACGGACTTGATGGTATTAGCCTGGGCCAAGTAAGGGTAGAGAAATTCCTTCACCATGTTCAAGTCGTATCGCCCCGAGTTGAAACCGAGCACAGGTAACTGGCCTAGGTATTGTAGGAAGCGGGCTTTCAATTTCTCCGCATACGGTTTAGGTAAAGGGACATCCTGCGACTGAATGGGTTCCGGCTCCGACTCCGACTCGGACTCTGACTCTTCATCGTCACTAAACGATACGCCGGGTATAGGAATCCGATCGTCCAGTTGGTCCAGTACGTCCTGGAACTTGGACACCAACAATTCCGTACTGGCCGCACTGACTTCCTCTAAATACTCCATCATGCGGGTAATCAACTCATGGGAATCCCCCGATGACACGAAACAGACAGGCGCAGCGTCATAGCCGGGTACGTTGGTGGAAATGCTCACACTCAGGGGAATATGGCGCTGCGTCCACTGCGTTTTCGCTGAGAACATGTCCATGGACTCCAACAGGGCCTCGAAATCGTAACACGCCTGGTAGGAAAAATAACGGTCCTCTTCCGGTATGATAAGACCCTCATCGGCCAGCTCTTCGAAAATAGTAGGCGTGTTATGGTACACACCACCAGGAAATTTTCGCTTCACACTGTTGTCACAAATCTTTTCGTGCTGATGTAAGTTGGCGGAACGGTGAAACACCCGATGGCATTGGGCACAACTGTAAGACTGGATCAGCGAAAAATGACTCACCCCATTGTCGTCGAAGACATTGACTTTCATCGTAGAAGCATACCGTTCTGTTGAGAGATGAACCAATTCAGCCACAAATGTATCCTCCTCGCATCGTAATCGGTATACAAAGATATTGATGCTGAACAGAGTTTCCACGACATCCAAATACTTGAACGGGACTCCCCGGAACTGCCGCGCGTCCAAGTCTTGCTCCTGTAAATACTGTCTCCAATAGCCATTGGCCACTTTGTCACAACACCGCGGATTACACTCGTCCAGATGCACGGCCAAACACCGAAACAGACATTTCCGGTCTTTGTAGGGTCCACTTTTGCCTCCCGTTAATGCATACAGTCCGTTTCGATGAAGCAGCCAAGGTGGAAGAATGACAGGAGCACCGATAGGATGATCTCTCATTTTCGTGACGAAAAATGTGACATTGGTGACCATTTCCACAACCCATTTGGTATTGGGGCGTTGCAACCGGGCCCATTCCAACGGGTCCAACGTAGTCAGTTGGTCGATGAGTGGCTCCAGAGAAATTGCATCCGTCACCGTGAACGGCTGGTCAAACACATAGGTATTATTGCTGGGATAAAAATACCGCAACTGGTCCGTCTCTTTATGCCGTAAGATGTAAACGAATGTCATATTCAACTTGAACGCTGTGACCTGATCTGTGAAAATGTTCTCGGCGTAAGTAGAAAGATACGTGAGGTGCTGCAGTCGAAAGTTATACAAGTCCAATAAACGACGGTGACGGTGAAAACAATGGCGTATGGTGGTCCAGTGACGTCGATAAATCTCACTCACACGCTCGTCTTCGGGCAAGACTTCAGCCGGAGGTGCTGCTGGGTCCCCTGGAAAATCTTCTCAATGTCTCATGCTGCAGTGAGGCCCCGGTAAATAGCTCCTCTCGTCAGAGTGAGTCAGGCTGGTCAGGTAGGTTGGTCAGGCAGGCTGGTCAGGCAGGCAGGTGAGATAGCTCCGTTCGGCAGGCCGATGAATGCACCAACTCCCTAAAAATTTCCCCCTTTTATACGTTTTTTCGTGACATTCGGGTGTTTTCGGTATTCTCCGTGTGTCTTTTCGGTATTCTCCGGGTCTTTTTGGTGATCACATTCGGGTCTTTTCGGTCACCTCCGTGTGTCTTCGGTTACTTCCGGGTCTTTTCGGTCACCTCCGGCACTCTCCGGTCATCACATTCGGGTATTTTCGGTCACCTCCGGCACTCTCCGGTCACCTCCGGGTCTTTTCGGTCACCTCCGGCACATCTTCACGGACCTGAACGAACTCGCCGTGCCTCTTCGGTCATCTCCGTGTCTCTTCGCACACCTCCGTCACATCTCTCGGTACCTCCCGCCACATCTTCACGGACCTGACCGAAGAAATACGGAGGTGAACGACATTGTGGGGAAAAACCCCAGTACATGTTCCTCTCACCGAAAAGACACGGAGATGAACGACATCCCCACAGACAGGTCAGTACATCTCCTATCATCCTCACAAGTCACGCCCCATTCACCCAAACCGGAAGTGACGTCATACAGAGGTCACGCTCCATTCACCCAGACCGGAAGTGACGTCATACGGGACAGCGCCCCCTGGTGGATGCAAGAGTTACCTCCCCCGGCAAAATAGGGCAGGATCTGCTTGCTCCCTACTACTCCTCTCGAAGCGATAGAGACGCTGTCTTCTTCGACAGAAGAAATGGATTTCGGGGACCCAGCCCATTCAGTGGATCAGCCAAAACATCATGTGCAGACACCTCGGTCGAGGAAGAAGATGATCTCTCCTCCCGAAAGCATGAACAATAAGATTCTTCAGATGTCTTCAAAAAAATAAACAGACTATGGTTTGTACAATGATGATGATGTTATGATAGAAAGAGACTTTGTTGGAGGTATTTATAAAGTATCCGCAACTAGAGCTCAGAGCGGTCGAGGGGTAAAGACGTGCGATAAGCGAGCTCAAATGATCCGTCTGAACAAAACTTCTGCAATATTATAGTAATGTGAGTGTATGAAAGTGCTCCGACCGTATCAGAGGTGAGAAATACCTATGCCTTGAACATCATTTAATCAAAATATGTCGAAGAAAGCAGAATTTATGTGAAAATTTGACGTGAGCTTCGGACCCCGTAGTGGACATAATGGACTACGCCTCTTTACGGAACAATAACACCTGGTGCACAGCTGATCACAAAACCGGTTTGGAGCGTGCATGACTTTTGACTGTGTATTACTCAGCCTACGTCTTGATTTTGTCAGTAATTCAAGGTTTGACTGTAAGTGTACCTAATCTTGTATTAGAGTTTTACTCAGGTAACAAAAATGTCGAAAACCCCAGTAGAGGACACCTTGGCTCGTATTATGGAAAAATTGCAGACAATGGCCACTAAAGAAGACATCGCAAAACAACTGATCGACACCAAAACAGAAATTTTGAATAGCGTGAACCGAAAAATTGAAACTCTAGAATCTCGGTTATTTGACGTAGAACTGAAAAATGACACTTTGATGGCAGATTTTAAGGAACTATGTATGGAGAGAGAAAAAGAACGCGAATATGTCCAGGGATTAGAAAGGAAGGTGAGAGTATTAGAGAAAAAGGCAAATGATTCTGAACAATACTCCAGAAATGAAAGTGTGAGAATTTATGGCATAGCCGACAAGAAGGAAGAAACCGTGGAGCAGTGCATAGCAAAAGTTGTCATTTCTACAAGACAAACTTGATATGACAATTTCTGACAACGACATAGATATACTCTCTAAAATAATTAGATTGGAATTCAATCTATCAGATTGAAATTAGTGACCAATCTTTCATTGGATTGAAAATATTCAATCTAACAGATTGAAGATGATAAAATGCATCTGTTGTAGACAGAAAATTCAATCTACTAGATTGAAATTTTCAATCTAATAGATGGAATATTCAATCAAATAGATTGATCACTAATTCCAATCTAATAGATTGAATTTTCAATCTAATTATTTTAGAGAGTAGCTCATCGCCAGGGCCTTCCAATAGACGGAATTGACAAGAAACCAAGAGGAGTCCTCGTCAAATTCATGGGCCGGCGGAACAAATTGGACGTCATAAAAAGACGAAAGGCGCTCAAAGGAACACAGTGGGTAATTAAAGAAGACCTTACTCAAATTAATCAAAATTTGCTCCGAGCTGCAGCACAGATCCACACGAATGAAACGACGCACCTTGCTGGACAGATACAACAAGTCGGCGACACCTCGTCTAAACAGCCAGGAGAAAATGGATGTGGACGGCCCCTCGGAAAATTGTAAAAAGTGAGTTTGATATGGAAACAATTGATGAACTGAAATAAGGTGATAAAAATAAGTAAATATATTTGAATGATTAAAAAGAATAACGATATTACGTCAAATTATGTGCTCCACCATGAGTGATAAGTGAACAGTGAAGGGGTTTATCTGTGACATTAAGGGATGAATTAACAAATACGAATTCCAAATGTACTTATGCCCTATAGAATCCCGAGATCATAGACTAGCTCTGCGATCATTGGTACATGTGGTAGGTAGACTGTTGGTGAAGTTAGTATCTATAACCTAACTGTAGACTCCAGTGGATGAAGAAGCTTTGATAAAACTTATAAATTATCAAACCTCAAATCACGTATGGTCTGCTACCAAACCGACTGATGCACCTATATACATATAATTTGCAATTTAATAGTGCCTGGCAATGATTGCTATGAGGCTTAAGGTATGTATCTAATAGCATTTTCTAGTGAAATAATATACATGTACTCGTAGTAAGAAAATATAAAAATGAGAGTCCGCATTATGCATGATGTACAAATCCTGTGTAATATAAGAACGTAATACTACAATAACATCTTTATACATGTCTTTCTCGTACTAATTGCGTGAACTATACGACAAAGTTGATATGTCCGATGAGACATTTATCCTTATGTATAAGAATACGAATATTGATCTAACCTATCTTCGCTAACAAATTAAATCACCAGAAGAAGGAAATGAATGATACTCACCCTTGATATTTTTTATTTTATTTGTGTAAACTGTATATGTACTTTAATGTATGTTTCATGTTTGTTGTGTTTATATGTTTAGACTTCTCCGATCCTGGTTATCAGTCAACCATGTTCCTTTGCACGGCACAAAGAGATACTCACCCAGTGTGCAATAAACACTACAGCTGCCAAGTTGTCTCCCCTGGAGGTAAGGTGACTAACCAAGCATTGTCAATCTCAACATCATCCATTCTGTCTTCTTCATATATACACGATGTTATCCATCACAATAGTTTATATTTATTCTCCCTGGTTTTAATAAAGATTAAAAACAAGTTGACCAAACAAAAACGTTATGAACCCCTATTCAAACCATATTATATATACATATCAACAAAAAAGCCCCAAAAATGAATGAAACCATTAACTTAGTCTCCATGAATGCTCAAGGGTTAGCATGTAAGAAGAACAGGACTGATGTATTTCATTATTTCAAAAAGAAAAATTATAACATCATCTGCCTACAAGATACTCACACGGACCCAAAGTTCGAAAATAACATTAAGTCTGAATGGGGATCTGATGCATGGGTGAGCTCCTTCTCGTCAAACGCTAGAGGAATTATTATATTATTCAATAATAATTTTGAATACAAAATTAATAAAGTGGAGAAAGATCTAAACGGGAATTACATAATTATAAGTGTAGACATCTCTGAAACACCAGTAACTCTCGTTAGCCTCTATGGCCCGAATACCGACAAACCATCTTTTTTTAACAACATTGAAAAAATAATTCAAGAAATGGGGAATGACCACGTCATAATGTGTGGTGATTGGAACTTGATTATAGACCCCAAGATAGACACAGACAACTATAAACACATCAACAACCCGAACGCAAGGAAAACTGTTTTAAATTTAATAAAAGAGAATAATTATATAGACGTATGGAGGACTATGCATGAAAGTGAAAGAAGATACACGTGGAGGAGGAGAAATCCAAGGCAGCAAGCACGCCTAGACTTTTTTCTGGTCAACAGTGAAATGTTTGATATTGTAACTAATGCAGAAATCATACCAGGATATAAGACCGACCACTCAGCAATAACTATAAACTGTAAATTTACAAATAACGAAAGAGGTAGAGGCTATTGGAAACTAAATTGCTCTGTACTAAAAGATGTTAAGTACTTAAAATTGGTGAAAGAAATTATCAACCAAACCATTGATGAATATGCCGCGACACCATATAACCGTGACAAAATTGAACATATCTCGAAGTCGGATATCCAACTGAATATAGATTACCCACTTTTTTTAGATACACTGTTAATGAAAATAAGAGGAGAAACAATTAAATATACTTCAATAAAGAAAAAAAATGAAATAAAAAAAGAAATTGAGTTGGAAGAAATTATAGATAGGCTTGAAAAGGAACTGGATACGAATTTTACGCATGCTGGAGAAGAAAAAATTGAGGAAATTATTCATGCAAAAAGTGATCTCCAAGAAATACGTAATAAGAAAATTCAAGGAATTATGACAAGAACGAAAGCACGATGGACGGAGGAGGGTGAAAAACCAACAAAGTATTTTCTTGCAATGGAAAAGAATCATTACACAAATAAAGTTCTATCCAAGCTAAATATTGAATGTGGGAAAGAGGTATATGACACAAAAACTATTCTTCAAGAACAAAAAATATACTACTCGAAACTTTTCTCTAAACCAAACGAAACAGAAACAGTGAAGGCAGAAGTACTAGAGGATCTTCATCTCGAACACTTGACACAAATAGAATCTGAAAAGCTGGAAGGATTGATTAACTATGATGAACTGTCATGTGCACTAAAAAATATGAAGAACTCCAAAAGCCCTGGGCTGGATGGATATCCTGCTGAATTTTATAAAATGTTCTGGAAAGACATAGGATATTTTGTTCTATATTCCATAAATTCTAGCTTCGAGAAGGGTGAATTATCTACCGTTCAGAAACAAGGGGTAATTACGTGCTTACCCAAGCCGAATAAACAAAGGGACTTACTTAAAAACTGGCGTCCAATTACACTTTTGAACGTTAGCTATAAATTAGCATCCGCATGTATCGCGAATCGATTAAAAACTACATTAGATAAGCTGATTCACGAGGACCAGAAGGGGTTCATCCCAGGCCGATTCATAGGAGAAAATATCAGACTAATTTACGACTTGATGTTTGAAACAAAGGATAAAAATCTTCCTGGACTATTACTTATGATTGATTTTGAAAAGGCATTTGACTCGATTTCATGGGATTTTCTAGAGGCAGTATTAAAAGCTATGAACTTTGGAGAAGGTATTCAAAAATGGATTAGAATCCTTAGAACAAATATCAAAACGTGTATCATACAAAATGGACATCTTTCATCCATGTTTGATATTGGTCGTGGTTGTAGACAGGGAGACCCAATTGCACCGTACTTGTTCTTGCTATGTGCAGAGGTTCTAGCTACAATGATAAGAAACAACAGAAATATAAAAGGTATCAATTTCAAAGGGACAGAATTCAAACTCAGCCAATATGCTGACGACACACAGCTAACCCTTGATGGTTCAGAAAAATCTTTAAAAGAAGCTCTCAATTGTCTTAGCGACTTTTACAGATTATCTGGGCTAAAAATAAATATAGAAAAAACAAAAGCGGTTTGGATAGAGTGTCTGTCTGGTTCCGAAATAAAACTTTGTCAGAATATGAAACTAGATTGGGGCAACGAATTTGACCTCTTGGGAATAAAATTATCTTCAACGAATTTTCATGATATATGGAGAATGAATTACCTTGCAAAAATAGAAGAATTGAAGAAGGAATTGAACAGATGGAGGTTGAGAAATTTGACACTGCTAGGTAAGATCACTGTTATAAAATCACTAGCTCTGTCGAAGCTCATTCACCTCTTCCTTGCTTTACCCAGTCCCCCAGAAGAGTATATAAAAACCATCAATACTATTCTCTTTAAATTCATTTGGAATGGTGGAAATGATCGAATCAAAAGATCCATCATAACACAGGATTACAAATCGGGAGGATTACGAATGGTTAACCTACGACTTCAAATAGACTCGCTCAAAATCACTTGGATCAAAAGACTTATCTCTCAAAACAGAAAATGGCGAAAACTCCTAGATTCTGATGATTATGAAAAAGTATGTAATGTTGGTGCAGGATTTGTAAGAAATTTAAATACAACCAATCCGTTCTGGAAAGATGTATTAAATGCCTGGTCAAAATTCCAAAAATCGCTAAAAGTATCAAATATTAGTGACATATATGATGAACCACTGTGGTATAATTCAAACTTCAAATCTTCATATTTGTTGGAAAATTGGTATAAAAACAACATTAGATACATCAGAGACCTCATAGACAGTAGCGGAAATATTAAGTCACTATCTGATTTGAAATCTGAATTTAAAGTCAACGGAACATTTTTAGATTACGCTCGAATAATAAAAAATATTCCAAAAATCTGGCTTGAGAGAACCAGAAATGAGTTCTCTCCCCTGTGCTTAACTTCGCCAACATTCCCAGTCTATTTCCAAAGATTGGTAAGGCAGGGAAGAGGTAGTAAAGCGTATTATATTGTATTGAATGCTAATCAGAGTGAAAGTCCAAACTCAATGGAGATATGGGAAAGGTATTTACGCTCATCACAGAAAATTAACTGGAAAGACGTTTTTCTAACTAGCTTTTGTTGTACAACTTCTACGAAATTGAGAAATTTACATTATCAAATTTTGCATCGAACTTTAGTAACTAATTCCTTTTTACATAAAATAAACATTTCCGATAATGATAAATGTAGTTACTGTGGAAGAGAACGGGAAACACTAGAACATCTGTTTATAGAATGCGAAAAAGTACAAACACTTTGGAAAGAGCTTCGACGGTGGCTACATGATACTACCGGGATGAGAGGGGAGATAACAAAGGATAAAATTATTTTGGGGTGGGGAAGAGAACAAAGAAGTCTCAATACACTGATGCTAATAACCAAAAACTATATATACCGTAACAAGTTTACAAATTCGCCAATTAATATCAAATCGCTTCTATATGTTTTCTGCAATAATTATTCATCAGAAAAATATACAAATAATACAGAAATATTAGGTGATAAATTTGCAAAGAAATGGATTTTATTTCGAGACTTCTTTGACTCTAGAGAAACCAAGAATAATGTATTTGTATGTATGTTATTCAGTTGCAATATGTTCTAGATCTGTACTGTTTGGCGTTATATGTTTGTGATATGCAGACTGTGTAATGTATATATGTTGGTCTTGTATATATATATGTTGGTCCACATATATCTGTGTATTTATGTTGAGCACCCTTCCCCCCCGATAATAGTGTCTTTATTGTTAATGTTTTGAAAGGAGGAATATGAGAATGTCTAGTGTTATGTTGGTAATCTGTATGTATGTCACATGTTATGTCCTGTAAAACGGTTTGTGTATGTCCATGTAACTATATGTATATATGAAAACGAATAAAAATATATATAAAAAAAAAAAAAAAAAAGTATCCGCAACTAGTAAACATGATAGAGTTATTTGGGACTCTGAGGTAGATTACGCGGTCCAATTCAATTCAATTCAATTTTAAATTTAGATGGCGTGTGCAGCTGCGAAGCAGCTATGTACGCCAATAACTTTACGTTGAGTTTGCTTCTTTTTTTTTTTAAACTTTTCATTTTACGCGGTCCCCATTGCTAATGTGCATATGTAGGCCTACATGGTGCTTGAATTCAAATGGCATCCGTTAGAGGAGCATGAAATTAACAAGAAAGTCTCATAAGAGATTGTTCGACCACGATTGATTTGTGATGTAATTTTGTTACAAGATAGATTTATATTGTTCGTCGCTGTATAGCTGAAATATTGCTGAATTCGACAATAAAATAAATTCTCTGCCTCTCTGTTTCTGAAATGTTGGTTTCTCGTTGGACAAGAGTAGTCCCTCTCTCTTTCTCTCTTCATACTAGTACGACCGAACCACACTTAACACCTGCGGTGATTGTCAACTCTCTACATCGAGAGATAAGAGGGTAGAGAAAAGCCTTACAATAAAGTCTTATAAATACAATAACATTGTGAACAATGAGCCATTCGAATCGGGGCGATGAATTTTGAGGCCTGATAATGTAGGCGTAAACTGACAATTTCATCAAATCATTAGATATGAAAGCCTAAGTGAACTATTTGACACAGATCAATAAAATACTGGCTGAGAAATCACGAACACCTGGTGCATTCCGGTCAACGCTCTTGTCATTAATCTCTGTTCTACCTAAATCGGCGCAATGTGATTATCAATTGGGATTCTGATCTCCAATAATATTGACCTGTATTAACGGATCACAACGAACATCACACACCTACATCCTTTATAGTTAAATCTCACATTTTAAGCCACCAACGAGATCAGCCTGAAGCAACTATACATTATAAAGTGTCCGGACCAGCAGTCACATGTTCTCTTTCTGAAGGCATCAACACATCACTCCCTACATACTGTACAGAAAATTATCATTTTCTGTCACTAGACAATATAGATTTTTTTTTCTTGAAACGCATAAGTTACGGGAACAAACGAAAAACACCTTTAGGTGTTACGTTAGTGACGCTAAAAACTAATTTCTTCAATTCTGCACACAAAACTACTTTCGTACAGACGAAGTGGGATTTTTCAAACGTCGACGCCGTTTTACTTCACGTGGCAGCCATAATTTGTTTACAAAGTTTCACAATCAACCCATTGTGGCCCAAGGTCATCGCACATTTATATCAAGTTACACAATGGATGATTTAGATGTTCGGGAGAAGAACATATGAATATGACCTAATCCAATATGGCCGCCGAACCATTCACCAAAAACCGAAAAACCGAATTTACACGGCTCCAAAATCCCCAAATTCTTAATCGCCATGTATTTCCACATATATTGAGACATTTTTCCCCTGAAAACCTCAATAGTCAAAGACTCAGACGGTTTTGATTGGTCTATGGCGGTCATATTGTTTAACGAAGCAAATTCTCCATGAACACTTGGGAATTGACCCACTCCACTGATCATGCCAATGTTTGCGTCGATCAGTTTACCCGTTCCGGACAATATGATTTCTGAAAATTTCAGGGGTTTTTTTTATATAACAAGTGAGAAATGACTACATTGTAGTCAAAACCTGCGGCAGTGGCAATAATACAGTGAAAGGCATATCAGCGGAGGTAGTGGTAATGGTAGAAAAAACAACATCTGTGTTTTCACGCCCAGGGAAGTAATTTTCAGATTCTCATAATTGTAGGAATTGCCTAATAGGTCTGATACCATATATATATATATTCACTTTCCCCGTTCAAAATCCAACGATTTTGACTGGTCCATGCCGTCTATACTGAATTGACAGACGAAGTCACAATTATCGGTTTGGCAATATCTTGGTATAAGTATCGTGTATGCCAAATTTCAAAACATTCGGTTCAGCCATTGATTTTTGCAAATCAAAAAGGCTTTCAAATATTTGGAATCCAAATAAATTTCAAGGGTTTAGTCATAGCGCAAAAATCTACGCTCTTCAGTCTCCCTTCTCGCTTACGTTGCCGAGCATAATGGAAAGTTTATATTTCCTTAATTTTCAATGAATTTAGTATAAGGTCTATCACTCTGATCTGTGAAACTATGGAATGGGGTTGAAGGCTTTATCAAACTGTCCAAGAGGCATAATGACACTTTTCACTATTAAATTAAGGCCTGTGACAGTCTTGATATTCAATTAGACTAATTAATTAAGTTTCTGTATTTGCGTGTCACCTGCAGACTAAATACCTTGACACTATTTTCCATGCAGCGAGTCAATACCAAGACATTAACTATTTCATTCTTAGGAAATATCATCTCATCTGACAAGTTCGACCTTGCCTTTTCGAAGGTAATTTAAGTGGAAAATGTCAGGGCTAGTTCACTAAACAAGGTATGTGTGTAAGAGAATGATGTCGAATTCTCCTCTCCTGGAAATCAAGGCCCTAGCTTTTGACAACGAGGACAAATAGATCGCTTTTATGGTCAGCATCTGCTAATAAATGACGTCCTTCCATTCGTAAAACTGACAAAGTAACGTAAATTTTGTATAGAACCAGTAAATTCTAGCAGAAATGGGCTCTGACTTGAGAGAATGATGTCAAATGCAATATGTTTCTGCGCATTGTCTGCTGATACACATAAGTATTGAATTTACGGAAGTGATTAATGCTATTCTAAAGGGATTCTGAGTGCGGAAGAGGACGGGAACATCAATACCAGCGAATCAAGGCCCTGGCTTGCGAGAATGAGGATAGAGAGGCTGTGTTCTGAAAGAGAATCATTCAAAATAGCTATTTGCCGAATGTCATGCAACCGAAAGTGCACAATATAACTGCACGACTGCGAGATATTGTTCGCGCACAGGGGTGTCCAACTCATTAAATACTACATAGTCATTTCTGTCTCTTCGAAGTGGGCTACCATTTGAAATTGTCCGGTAATGAGTGAGTCCATCTGAATCCTTTCGTCGGCAAAATAATCATTCAAGATTCAAGATTGTATTGTACAAACACCAGTCAAAGGCAGAGTACAAAATTTTAAGAGGAATACAACTAGAGAAAAAATGGAACAGTGACATGAATATTAATATTTATATATATGTTATATCTGAGAGATATGTTATATTTGAGTGTTACTGTTGATATTAGAACCTTGATTTTTAGGATTAAAGTGCATCAGGGGACTGTTGCCAGCATGTTTCGAGTGGACCTACTTTTGATGATTCTGGTGATTTTTGATTAAAATCACTGGTGATTCTAACTTGGGCCGTGCCCATCTTAAAATTGGCAGGATTTCAACTGGGGGTCCAAGAGTTCAGTGCGTGTCTGAGTCCTAATGCATACACTACTTCGTAGGTCCTCTGACGTTATTCACACTGGGCATGAAGGTGCATTAGGGGACTGTTGCCAGCATGTTTCGAGTGGACCTACTTTTGATGAAAATTTCTGGGGATTTTTGATTAAAATCACTGGTGATTCTAACTTGGGCCGTGCCCATCTTAATATTGGCAGGATTTCAACTGGGGGTCCAAGAGCACAGTGCGTGTCGGAGTCCTAACGCCTACCCTACTTCGTAGGTCCTTTGACGTTATTCACACTATTCTCATATATAATAATTAACGAAGCAATAATTCATTCCATCGAATATAGTTGCAAATGAATTCAAACGCGCTTGAAGACAGTATTGTCATGTGAGATCGGAGGTTGAAAAGAAAAGTGTGGCAGAGATCACACTCTCTTAGCGCATGCGCATTTCAAAAAGTCACAAGAACAAGAACAACAACAAGAACAACAACGCGAGCCTCCCGTAGACCTGCGTGCCGCAGGTAAAAACAAGTGAGAAATGACTACATTGTAGTCAAAACCTGCGGCAGTGGCAATAATACAGTGAAAGGCATATCAGCGGAGATAGTGGTAAATGTAGAACAAGCGCCATCTGCCAGTGTTTTCATGCCAAGGGAAGTAATTTTCAACTTCTAACCCACAATTGTAGGAATTGCGTAATAGGTCTGATACAGTATATGTATATTCACTTTCCCCGTTCAAAATCCAACGGTTTTGACTAGTCCGTGCCGTCTATTTTGAATTGACAGACGAAGTCACAATGATCGCTTTGGCAATGTCTTGGTACAAGTATCATGTATGCCAAGTTTCAAAACATTCGGTTCAGCTGTTGCTTTTTGCAAATAAAAAAAGCTTTCAAATATTTGGAAATCCAAATAAATTTCAAGGATTTAATCGTAGCGCGAAAATCGACGCGCTTCAGTTACCCTTCTCGCTTACTTTGCCGAGCAAACTGGAAAATTTATATTTCCTTAAGTTAATTTTCAATGAATTTAGTATCAGGTCCATCTCTTTGATCTGTGAAACTATGGAAGGGGGTTGAAGGCTTTACCCAACTGTCCAAGGGGCATAGTTACACTTTTCACTATTCAAATTGAGGCCTGTGACAGTATTGATATTTGATTAGAATAATTAATTAAGTTTCTGCATTTACGTGTGTTATCATCTGCAAACTGAATACCTTGACACTCTTTTCCATGCAGCAAGTCAATGGTTTGCTCCTTCTATATAAATGATTAACTATTTAATTCTTAGGAAATATCATCTCATGTTCGACCAAGCCTTTTTGAAGGTTGCTTATTTTATTAATTTCTTTTTTTAAAAATAAAATTCTGCAAATAAGAAACATTTCTAGTCAGTATCTATGGATATCTCCCTATACTCAATTCGCGAATATGTTTGTCACTAATTCATTCCGAAGGTGATTTATGTTCGAAATGTCAGGACTAGTTCACTGAACAAGGTTTGTGTGCAAGAGAATTATGTCGAATTCTCGTTATTATCTTTTGGTACATCAATTATTGCATTCACGAAAACGGCTGCCAAGTTAAAGTCAATATGAAAGGCATCTAAGTATCAAACTCAAAAACTCCTCCGGGAAATAAGGCCCAAGCTTTTGACAACGAGGTCAAACAGATCGCTTTTATAGTCAGCATCTGCTAATATATGACGTCATTCCATTCGTAAAACTGATTGACAAAGTAACGTAAATTGTGAAGTGTAGAACCAGTAAATTCTAGCCGAAATGGGCTCTGACTTGAGAGAATGATGTGAAATGCAATATGTTTCTGCCCATTATCTGCTGATACACATAAGTATTGAATCCACGGGAGTGAATCTAAAGGGATTCTGAGTGCCGAAGAGGACGAGAACATCAATACCAGCGAAGCGAGTCCCTGGCTTGCGAGAATGAGGATAGAGAGCGTGTTCCGAAAGAGGACCATTCAAAATAGCCATGTGCCAAAGTTCATACTTGTAACTATGATGTATTGTTCGCTCATAGGGTTGTCTAACTCATTAAATACAAAATAGTGATTTCTGTATAAAAAACCCAGTTGCGCATAAAGTCAGTTTTGAGTATTATCAATGAGTCGGTTTCGCTAAGACAGTAAGTTCATCTCCAGTGATTGGAGGGTCATTGTTTCGATTCCCACAGAGGGTTAACTTATTCTTCCTTTCAAAACATATTTCCATATATGCGAATTGCTTGGGGGGATAAAGTTAAACATGATACCAAATTGTCATTTCTATAAGTTAAACATCTTTATTCGACGAAAGTTGGTGAGTTTGTCCCTAACTTCTGAAACGTAATTGTTGCGTTTGTTTTTATGATGCATGATCTATAATTTGATACCAAGTATTATTCAATGTTAATCATAATGACAATGCGTTGCTTATCTATTTCTTCACCAATTTGTGAATTATCTAGATTGGGTAGATAAAATGAGTTATAGATGTAGTTAACTTATTTTTCAACTTACTAAGGCAGTCGCCTATCACTGTATGCAAATTAGCCGAACCACTGACACGGTTGCGGCTCATCTTCCTTGGTATATAGTCAATTCAAGGATCTTAAAAATTATATACGTGTAATTACTGTTCAGTGAAAATGGTAATATCTGAAAACAATGACTGATGTGTCGATCGACAGCTTTTTTTTTAGCGTGTTGACGTAAGAGAATTGATGTCTGAATGGAATTCAACGAAGCAATAATTCATTCCACCAAATATAGTTGCAAATGAATTCAAATGTGCCTGAAGACAGGGTTGTCATGTGATATCGGAGGTTGAAAAGAAAAGTGTGGCAGAGATCACACTCTCTTAGCGCATGCGTATTTCAAAAAGTCACAAGAAGAACAAGAACAACAAGAACAACAACAACGCGAGCCTCTCGTAGACCTGCGTGCCGCAGGTAACAAGATGGTCACATAAGCTGTTGACCAATTGGTTTCATTTTGTGATAAAAGTTAGATTCTTTAATCCTTAATCGTTTTAATAACCACATGAAGTTGTTCCAGCGGTGCAGAAGAAATGGAAGGCACAAGAAAATAACAATATCACAATCATCGTAGGTTTCCAGCCAAACTGGCTTGGATCCCTATTAATAGTATATAATTATCAACTAATATCGCAACTAAATTACTCTCCATATGCATTACAGATAATCAATCAATCTTGACTTTAAGGGTTGTCGTTACCTTTTGTTTAGCGGTATTCAACCGATGATGCCTTGTTTCTCCTCACTGAATTACAAGGAATGTAGACATATACATCAGCGAAACTCGATAGTTTTAATGGGTATAAAGCTAGGCACCATGTCCGTATCATAGGTAGGGAAAGAATGAATCGTATAGTTTAATCAATGGCGTCGCAATTATATCGGATTAAATATTTCGTAGTTTTCGTTTATGTCGCGTTCTTCACGGTGCGTCCATAGTTCGACATGGTTTGACCTTATTATATTACATTGATTGATATCGACTCCAGCAAAAGCTATATGTTGGAATGTATTCTATTAAGCCAGGTCCTTCTGAAAACCCCCAGATCTCTTGATCACCTTATAATGGTATAATCCTAAATTCTATTCTATTACCATCTCATGATAAAGCCATTTTAATTTTCGTCTGATGCACGAGTACAAATTTGTTTTGTTGTGGTCATCTTTGTAATTCTAGGGGGTCCCGTTAGGATGATTGATCTGTTGGTACGTGTTTCTGAATCAGTCCGTCTCATTTTCGTATATTTGTGAATTTACATCGAGTTTCGTTTGAAGTTTGGAACTGTGGTTTCGTGAATGCGTCGTCTGGCTGTATGTGTAATTCTGTCCTCGTATTCTGTAGATTTACCGTGCCGTGAACGTGAGGTCTATTCAGTTTCGTTGAGATTTTTGATTCAAGATGGCCATTACGGGCTGCCTTGTGTACCTGTTTCATGCTCATTACTATTATCGTATCTGTGACACTCATTTGCATATTGGTCCTTTGCTTCGAGTGTGCTGACTTACCTGTTTTAACATGTATTTGACCTGTTTACCATATCGTGTCGTCTATCATGCCGATTAACAGTGACTGCCTATCAAGAACAGTGAGGCTCTCAATCAAAGGTCCTTCTCGTTCGGCGGGTGACATGAGTCCGTCATTTGTTAATTTACCAGCTGAGCAGGAAATCGTGGAAGAAAAGGTGGAGGCGTTGGGGCAGACGTGAAAATTCTCTCTCTCTCTCTTTGTTATTCACTCAAGATGAAGGTCAACTTAACATTGTCGCACTAAAAGGAGAATATATCGACTGGTACATTATTAGTTGAAATAAATACGGCGGATCTGAATTCTTTACCCGACAAATAGTTTAGAGCCAAGGCGGGGCAACGATTTGGTGTAAGATTCACGAAATATAATTGATAAAGGATCTGCTGCAAGTTGTATTGTCAGTCTTTTGTCCAGGATATTACCTTTTCAATGGGAGGTCTTACACCAAAGCCTTGCCCAAGGCGGTTCCAGTACTCCGCATGAAAAATATTTATGGAAAACATTAGATCTGATCGACATATTGAGTCGTTATTTTTGAACGGATAGTTCTCTTTCATATTCATCATATCACACTCCAAAATCTTCAGGCGAATTGACTCGTAAATTGTTACATGTCTGCATAGCCTAACTTTTATTAGACAATAGATCATATTATTATGGAATTTAGATAGACGAAAATTTGTTGGTTTTTTAATACAATCCGATGCGGATATTTTTGTCCATGGTCGCATATGCCGGACGTCTCTAAGCTGGATATATTCTTCGCTTTATTGCATTTGTCATTTCCATTTCGCCTCCATCTTGTGCGGGATATTCATGTTAGCGTAGTACAAAATCCTATCACTGTTGGTGTATCCCATGTCGTCACGTCCCAGCTTTTCCGCTATGATTGTAACCGTATAACCGCTGAGGGAAGGAAAAACGAGAGGGGGGTTGGAAGATCAGTGCTTGAATACAATCAGTTATTCGACGTACATCCGTAGTTAACAGACAGTTTTAACCTGAGAAGATGCAATACTAAGTCGTCAATGACGCAAATCAAATCGAGTCCTTTAGAGCCTATATTATTCTGGGTAATTACCTTCGACTAATGTTTGGTATATGTTATCTCTTCCAGATATTCTTTTGTCAAGCGACTTTTGACATTCTCAAGCATTATAGTCTTCGCTCCGTTATCAAGTTAATATTACCCTGTCTTCAGTTATAATCCCATAATGTCATTCTCAGAAACATCTTCGATAGGGGTCTTATGGTTCGGCTCAGGAAGTCCCGAAGGCTTTGCACCAAGATACAATCAAAATAGTCCACGTGGTGGACTACGTTGCTGAGTTATTGTAGATCCATTTATCCAAACCCAGAGATGGTCAACAGCATTCAGGCGGATGGACTAGCACAGCTCCATTAACATTGGATCATTTGTATGCCCAAGAGGTGGTAATTTGACCTATCCTCGAGACATGATGGAATTCATTTGCCTTCCAGCTATCGACTAGCTACCATGCAGTTTCAATGACCCATCAAACAGTTGCGACGATTGAATTCATTTTCTCCGAACTGAAACACAGAAATCAAATTGGGGATTCACAAAGTACAGATTCAGTTCAATTACGCATCCATGCAATTAAAACCATATAGACTGAAACTATGTAACTCGTTTCCGACAAATAACCATGCACATAGATGTTTTATAATATCTGACCATATAAAAGATCCTGGAATGGAATATCCGCAATAGTTTTCTCAAAACAAACCTCACTGGAAATTATAACACATTTATATTGTGAATTGAACCAAGCAAGGTGAAGACATAACTCGTAATACATCATGTTACAGGAAGAGACTTCCATAAGGCACACTTAGACCACACATAGACCATGCAAGTAAAGACAAGTTAGCACATAAAATTGTCAAAAGTATTACACCTATTAGTCCGACACGCAGCTCCTATAGATATTTTATAATACTGATTTCTATTGAATGTATGGTCTGCCAGTTTAACTGGCAAAATCTTCTAGCTGTCGGACTGAACGAGGAGAATGTAGTGGTAGTGATTTTTCATTGGCTGAGGAATGTGAACATGGCGGAAAATTTGTCTTCTCGGTTCAGGAAAGTTGTGAGAATGCTCGAATAAAATACTCACGGAAAGTTTAAAACGAATTCTAAGTCCGAGATTTAACTTAAAATGTGGGTTTCATTATTTCAGTGGAGAAAATGGCGTAAGTAGTATATAGTACACTTTTCGAGCCAACTTGACCTACTTTTTTGTTCCCCGGGTAAAATTTAAGGGTGCACTCCACACTAGGCCACGGTTTCATAATAAGGAAGGTCGCCTGTTTTTGACAGCATGGTAATTCTTCTTCCCTTTCTACTAGCTGATATCTGTAGTATCACCCTGCTGGACGTAACCATTTTTTCAAACGAGGATATAACAATTGCTTGCTTATCGCATCTACGCGCCACTACAGAGTTAATGGTTTCCGGAATTGAATATCTGGCAGGACAAAATCCTCACTTTATCGGGGAACGAAAATGATGATTCCCTTATGGCGATAAAATTTTACAAAAAACGAGTAGGTCGACCCCCTGATTTTTTTCGCTTTTTAAAATGCCCGTTGGACGGAGAAACTTTCACAAGTCTAACAAGAAAATCATTTCGTTTGTTTTCTCTGGATGGTGGGTCGAATTTGGCACATTTTCGTACATTTTATGGAGTTTTTCAGAAAAGTTGAAGAAGGTTTAAGGAGGATTGCACGTCTTTCCTTTTCAATTTGAATAGCTCACTTGTCTCCTGGAATAATGGCATGGGTGTGCCCATTCAGAAAATATATACTTTCACAGGGGATTTGTTAAAGATTTCACATATATTTGAGGCCGAAGACCCGAACCCATGTCTATTTTAACCGCACATCATTTAGGTGTGGAATGCACCCTTAATGTAGGCGCCACTGCACGGTTATAATACACGAGTAGGCCAAATATTGTATGTTCTTCTGCACTACACTCGTTAAAAGCGCGTATTCGGACCTTGTAATGACTTGATATGGAATGGGATCGTAAAGTTCATTTATCTTAGTCAGAAATGTTCCGATTTTATGTATACTACATGGTATGATAGCATTGGCCTTGCATATATGCTATTTGGACCTATACAGAATTACCTCCCCTTGATTGGGCATATATGTTACGTTTAGTGACCTGTATGTCTCATTATTGTTAATGTGAATGTCAAAGGGATTATTTTTCAATACGGATCACACCAGTACCCTGATCTAAATTGAATGACATCGTATTATTCTGGTTTTGTCCCTTTTATCTCGAAGTTTGTACTCCCACCCTCCAATCTTTTGGAAAAGTCGGAATGAAAAATTATTGACAATTTGGCTCGAATTTCAGCTATTTTTGTGTTTATTTTGCTTCTAATGCCTCAATCGAAAGCTGGTCAACGCTCCCGATCTTTGTACATGGGTTTCATTGTCACGGTCAAAGCCTAATGCTATGATATTCTTATTGAACTCGTAAACTCGTGAATTTTTAGCAAAAGTCGCAAAAACAAAGATGGGGTAGGGGGAAAGTGATTGACGGGATATCCGACAAAGCCGCATACTATAAGCAAGTGTCGCATACCAAGAAACTCGCAAACACTTCCAGATTGGCACAGCCTTGAGAAAAGAAATTCTGAGAAAACATCCTAGCCTTAAGGGTGCACTCCACACTAGGCCACGGTTTCGCACAAATGGCCCCTTCCTAATTTCATAATAAGGAAGGTCGCCTGTTTTTGACAGCATGGTAATTCTTCTTCCCTTTCTACTAGCTGATATCTGTAGTATCACCCTGCTGGACGTAACCATTTTTTCAAACGAGGATATAACAATTGCTTGCTTATCGCATCTACGCGCCACTACAGAGTTAATGGTTTCCGGAATTGAATATCTGGCAGGACAAAATCCTCACTTTTTCGGGGAACGAAAATGATGATTCCCTTATGGCGATAAAATTTTACAAAAAACGAGTAGGTCGACCCCCTGATTTTTTTTGCTTTTTAAAATGCCCGTTGGACGCGGAGAAACTTTCACAAGTCTAACAAGAAAATCATTTCGTTTGTTTTCTCTGGATGGTTGGTCGAATTTGGCACATTTTCGTATATTTTATGGAGTTTTTCAGAAAAGTTGAAGAAGGTTTAAGGAGGATTGCACGTCTTTCCTTTTCAATTTGAATAGCTCACTTGTCTCCTGGAATAATGGCATGGGTGTGCCCATTCAGAAAATATATACTTTCACAGGGGATTTGTTAAAGATTTCACATATATTTGAGGCCGTAGACCCGAACCCATGTCTATTTTAACCGCACATCATTTAGGTGTGGAATGCACCCTAAGGGGGAACTTGGTCACGTGACGATCATGTGATCGATGGGGAAGAAAACTACCTTCAACACAGAAGAGTTCCAATCTAGGTGGATGTAACTCCGGGTCACTATAGTTCCGGCAAAGGGCCCCTGGGCATGTATTCTTCCGCGGTGATGCGATCTGGTGGTGATGCGGTTGCGGGAAAGAGCTGCCGCGGAGAACAAGTACTCCCCAGACTTCAAATACGCTGCATGGTCCGATTGGGTCGAGTGAGGTATCAAAGTGAAGCATTCGTGAAGGCGCATCTACAGGGTTGGGTGTGGCGTTGAAATATCGTCATTCTGCGCATGCGCGGTGGACAAAGAGTATGGAAATAGACGTTTTGGGGTCTAGGTGAGCCCCTAATGGGCCGATGGAGTCGTATGAGGTATCGATGTGAAGCATATGTGAGGGCGCATCCGCCTGGACTAGGGTCTCGGCCGTTGTCAACATTCTGCGCATGCGCAGACAGGGAATTGTGGGAAAAGGGTATGGAAATAGACGTTTTGGGGCCGACCGGGGCGCCTAATGGTCCGATGGCATCGAATGAGGTATCAATGTGAAGCAGTCGTGAGGGAGCATCCACCTGGACTAGTGTGTCGTCCGTTTTCAACATTCTGCGCATGCGCAGACGGAATTGTGGGAAAAGGGTACGGAAATAGACGTTTTGGGGTCTAGGTGGGCCACTATTTCTCCGATGGGACCGAGTGAGGTATCAATGTGAAGCATTCGTGAGGGAGCATCCACCTGGAGTGTCTCGGCCGTTGTACAACATTCTGCGCATGCACAGACAGGGAATTGTGGGAAAAGGATATGGAAATAGACGTTTTGGGGTTTAGGTGAGCCCCTGATGATCCTATGGTGTCGTATGAGGTCTTATTTTGAAGCTCTCGTGAGGGAGCATCCGGCTGGACCAGTGTGTCGTTCGTGTTCAACATTCTGCGCATGCGCAGACAGCGAATTGTGGGAAAAGGGTATGGAAATAGACGTTTTGGGGTCTAGGTAGGCCCCTAATGGTCCGATGGTGTCGAGTGAGGTATCAATGTGAAGGAGCATCCGACTGGGTGGATGTGACGTAAAACTGACGTCATTCTGCGCATGCGCAGTATACCAAGCATATGGAAATATACATTTTGGCGCCGACATGGGTCACTATTGGTCCGATGGAGTCGTATAAAGTCTTATTTTGAAGCTCTCGTGAAGCTCCGACTGGACTAATGGTTCGTCCGTGTTCAATAGTCTGCGCATACGCAGTCTGGTCGTAGTATAGAAAGCAGGCATTTTGGGGATGCGTGGGGGTGTGTTTGAGGTACTAAACCACTATAGGTCCATGGTTGTGATTTGGTGGTGTGGGTTCTGCGCAAGTGTGTGACGTCACTTCCGGTTTCACTAAAACTACCTCCGAACCCAGAAGAGTTCCGATTTTCCCTTAGACGTAGGGTGCGGATTTTCAACATCCAAGTTTTCCCCGGCCAGGCCCGGCCGCAGCGCGCGCGGGTTATCCGGGCGAGCGCGCGCGCGCGGTTTATCCGGCCGCACGCCTGCGCGTCATCATCGGAAGTGCGCGGGTGAATGTCCGGTCAAAAGGTCAAAGGTCACATCCAGGTCAAAAGGTCAAAGGTCTCCCTTTCGGCAATGTTCGGCAACAATGTTGCGGCATCGGTATACAGAGCTTGAACACAAAAAGGGGATTGTAAATTAACCTGGGAAGGATGGGCAGTTCCATTTGGACCAATCAGCGGTCGAGAAAAAGAGCCAATGAGCGATCGATAAAAGAACCAATGGACGGGTACTAGAATTTCGCTCACGTCTGCGCCTACATCCGGGTACTGGGATGCTTTCGCCTACGTCGGCGCCTACATCCGGGTTCTTCTACATCCGGGTAATGTTTTCTGGACATTGATGGGTTACATTTGGCCCCATCCTAGGCCACTGATTGGCTACTTTCTCCACGGTGTTCAAAGTCAGTTTCACCGTATCCCCTCTTCTCTGTTATAGCCTTCATGCATTATGCTCATATAGAAAATACACAAGACAGGGGTTTTTTGGTGAGACCTCATTTTGTTTTTTATTCAGTGAACAACAACAACGTGAGAACAACCACGTGAAAACTGAAGCCCAGAACAGGGGGCTTGTACATTGAAATCGATAGAACTTAAGCCCAGAATAGGGGGCTTTTCGTGAAAGAACTTAAGCCCAGAACAGGGGGCTTGTACATTGAAAGAACTTAAGCCCAGAACGGGGCTTGTACATTGAAATGGTGGGCGGCCCAGTCATATACGAGTACATCGCGGTCCTCGGCCTTGGGGTACTCAAGCATCTGGCATCGATGGTACAGGTCAATCAAGCAATATTGTCCGCACACGCTACTGGTCAGGCTTTGCAACGTTTGACTGTTCCAGCACCACGTCTCTGTGCCTTGATCCATGAAGTCTGTTAAATCGGGATGGAGGGGTGGCAGGCCGTACGGGTCAAAGTATTCGCCCTGCTGTTCTGTCAAGTACACGCCCACCCAATGTTCACCGGGCCGATCCATCGGGTCCGTGTTGAGAACGTAAGCAGCAGGATACATACGGTCTAATGGGAACACATCTCGGGCGAACATCCCTTGAGAGACCATACGTGTCTCTGGGTCATTCTCCAGCACGGTGGTTATCTGGTCTGTATCCATGTTAGGTGGAGAAGTCACACAGGACGTTGCGCGCCTTGTCCACTTGAATGATGTTGTCAAACTCGGCGTAGCAGATCACATTGATGGTGCTCCGGAGGGCTCGTGCAAAGTGGATTTCCAACCGTAAATTGCCTTGCTTGGCGAGGGCCAGCTGATGGTCGTTCTCTAAGGTGGGGGTCAGATCGAAACAGAACAACGTGTATCCGTTCGCGTAGTCCTCCCGACTGATCATATTCCCTTCGTCCTGGTTGATTTGACCGGTGGCTGTAAACAGGCTCTGATAGGCTCGAATGAAATTCGCGCGCCCAAAGTTCGGTGTTAAGGCCGTGGCTGGGATCTGTTGTCCATCCACATGCAGGGCCACAAAATTGATGCCGAAATGTTTAAAGTCAAACGGGTTCTCTGGGTAGGCTCCGCTGAAACTGGTATTTTCCACCCAGGCCAGGATCAATCGCTTGGGTAGTTCCCCCAGGAATCGGTTTTCGTTGTTGGCGCTCATATTTCCAGCCGACGCAGAGAACACTTTGGTTTGCACACGCCAGATAGGGTACTGGGCTGGTTTTGTTTCCAAGGCTTTGAGGTGTCCCAATTGAACGGCTAGATTCGGTTTCAATTTTCGGACATACAGGACTGCGTCTTGGATGACAATCTTATAGTCAGCAGCATGCCTCTCTACGTTAGTGGCCATCAAGGCGAAGGTCGGAGGCGCCCGTATAAGTCGGATTTTGATGGGGATCTTGTTCAAGAGGTACCGGTCTTGCATAAACATGTCTGCGTGCAGTCGACCCATGAGATCCACCGACACGCCGGTCGCGGTGAAAGTCTGCCGTTTGTTATATCCCGCATTGTCGTTCTCTACGCCCATGTGCTCGGCTGTGTCCTGGTAGAATAAAGCGGCTGTCAGCTGAGATTTTTTAGCCTCTCGTCCATACGACAACAGCGTCTCGATGTAGGCTCGATAGGGGTACGTGTTGGTCGAGTCACTGATGAGTGTATCGCTGAGAAATTTATCCACCTGTTGAAACATAGAGTGCAGCCAGAGACTCGTCGGGCCCACCGCTGCTTGGTCGACGATTCTGGAGCCATCCCCATTGACGACCTTGGCTTTCACATACAAGTGTGTATGGGCTAAATCCACATAGGCCGTATCCGCATTACTGATGGTGAACTCGATGGGTCCTGTTTCGTTGATGCTGGAGAGCGGGAGATGCTCCACCCATAATTCTTGTTCGGCACTGGTCTGTGTGGGCGGGACGGTCCACAAATCAAATTCACTGTTGGTGGAGGGGCAGGACTCTGCGTGGATTAAGGACATGTTTAAGAAAACATATCCTGGGTCTTCGATGTGCGTCGTCGCTGGGTCGGTCGTCGACTGGTGCGTGGTCTCGGTGGTGCAGGTCTTTTATTCCCTACGGTGCGTTGTGCTTTGGCCACCAAGCCCGCCGTTTCAAGGCTTCTTTGGGTGCCGTTCCCCCCAAAACATCACCGGCGACTTGCAGTCCACTGCGTACCGCTTGTTTGCCGATTCCTTTCACCCCACGCGTCACCAAGGGCAGGAACGTTTTGACGATGCTCCCGAGCATGTTTCCCAGCCCATGTCCTCGTTGCATGCGTGCACCACTAAAGACCGGAAGGCCACCTCCGGCCTGTTGGGCATAATAGTCCATATAGCTGCGTGCATCGCACTCGTAAGACACCTTCATTATACAAAGTGGGGAGCACGTGCTTGTCGAAAATGAAGTGTCAGCACCACTTTTCCTCGTTCGAATGCCACCGGTCGTCCCGTGTCATCTCTTATATCCACCGTGATAGTGTTGATGTCGGTTTGTCGTACGGGTAGGTAGAGCATGTGGGTTAAACTGTGGATGACTTGATCTCCATACGTCTTTTTAATGGGGACCACCCGTAACAGAGGTGTGTTGTCGACCACGTCCGAGTAGACGTAGAGTCCGTACACACCCGACTTCATATCCATCGGGATCTGGACATGATCCTCGGATGGACCCGGGTAGGTCGACTGAGTGAGACCCAGCATTTGCTGTAGGATAGGACTCAGTACGACACTCACGTTGGCGGTGAGGATGATATGTGCCTTGTCGTTGTGTGCGTTGTAATCGAAGTCCACGTGATTCTTGAAGGGAAAGGTTTTGATGGGTTTTGAAACATTCGTGACCTCCCGTAGAGCCTTATAATGCAACAGTCTTGTCAGCCCCTGCATGAACTCCTTGGGAGTATCGTATTGGCCTTCGGGGAGGGTGAGTCGGGTGTCTTTGCCTTCGTAGGTCAGCTCGTACCACACTTCATTGGTTCGCACGTTGTACCATGAGTAAGGGTATTGGATATCCACGAGGCCACATTCCCATCGTCCAGGTAAATGCAACGGTTGCGGTAACTGGGTGACGTACTTGGCCAAGGTGTTGTCAGGAAACACATCCAGCGAACTGTTATTGGGTAGGGTGAGGTAAAACATGGCGACTGAGCTGTGCTGCTGCTGCTGCTGGTTTTAATAGGTGTTACAGGCCTTGGGCGGTTGTGTCCGGCGTCGTGTTCGTCGCGGTGACTTGCTACGTGTCACGGCTCTGGGGATGTGGGGTGTCCTGATCAAGGGTGGTTTTATAAAGGCGTGAAAAGAAGGTGCCCGTCGTGGTGGTGTTTTGGGGGGTGACTCCGGTTCCCACTCGGCTTCCCAAGTAGGTAGTGGGCCACTCGGCGATTGCTGGGTCCGCTGCATCCAGGCCCAGCGCTGGGGTAGAGAGGGTTTTGTATTGGTCCATGAACGTCATGTACCGTTGAAGCGTCTCATTGTACCGTTGTACTTTCTCACTGTCGCTTAACCTCAGTCTTTGCAAGATCTGTTGCATCTCTTCATCGAGGGTGTTTATGGTCTTCACCGTAGGTGGGACAGGGTAGGGCGATTGGAGGTTTTGAAGGAACCGTGGTTCGACGAGGACCATTTTTTTCGTGTGGTTCATTGTCGGCCGAAGAGTCCACCCAATACTGGACCCAACACGGAAGCGGCCAACGGTGCTAAGATGGCCCCGAGAAAGCCGCCTTTCTGTAACACCTTTTTCTTTTGTGTTTGAGAGACTCGCTTCTGGACTAGGGTTCGGAGACCTGTCTTATGCTTGGCCAACTTGGTCTGCTGAGCCGGAGTCAGTGGTACGTTGCCTTTTAACAGGTGGTACCCGATCTCGCACAGATAGCCTAGAAGGCCAGGGTGCGCACCGCGTACAATGGTTCGGACCAACTCGGGTGGGGCCGTCTTCAATACGCGGAGCGTCGGGGCGTGCTTCCGTACTCGCGCAGATATCATGTTGCAACTAATGCTAGAACCCACAACTCTGCCCTTTTTATCTACCTACCTCCTCAATATGGAACAGAGACAAAGTCAACCATGATGTGGTATTAATTCTTTTTATTATCCCCATCATCAAACACACACACACTTCAGCTGGGGGAGCCACTGTGGATGTGTTTACATTATTTTTGCATGTACACGTGGTGGGTCTCTCCGGGAAGGATGCCGGTCCGTAGTCGAAAGTGGTCGGGGGTGGCTTGCTTGAGGTCGAAGAGCATATACCCGTGCTGAGGGGTTGTGGGATCTTTAAAGGCTTCCAACGCAAACGATGTGCGGTCGGGATACATCTGTCTCGCCAGGTGCAGCAGTTGAGTGGTATCTTTCGGGTTTTTGAAGAGCACCAGGTAGTGGGCATTTAAGCTGATGTTCCGATGTTCTTTGTTTTTACTGAACAGATTCTGCATGTAGATGATGCCGAGCCGTCGATGATGGCTGCCTTTGGTAAAGAGTTGGGTGACGCGCGCATCCGTCTCCGCCATGAGATCATCCAGAACCACCAAGGTGTCCGGTTCCAAATCGGCCAGGTTGGGTAGGCCTTCCACGAACGTGATGTGGGGCATTGCTGCATACGCTGCCTGCCATTCTCCGTAACACCACACGACTCGGGCAATGGGTGGGGTGATCATGCTGTCGGCGTGTTGAAGGAGCTTCCTGACGAAGTGCGTTTTGCCGGAGCCCGTCGGTCCTGCGATGACGCAAGTGAAGGGATGCTGCCACCGAGGGTCCATGGTTGGAGGTGTATCCGTTGTCGTGGTAACCCGCTCTTGTAAATTTGGTACGAGTGAACTGGAGTGGTGGTGGGTACAACGTCGGTCGTCGTTGTCTGTTCACTGTGAGGATGAAATCCGGTGGGTTTTCAGACGTGGTGGGTGTACTTGGTGTAGGTGTTGACTGTATACTTGGTGTGGAGCTCGATGTGGCTTGTACACGTGGTGTGGTGGTGGTGATGACTGGGCTCGATACGGGGTTGACTGATGCTATCTGTAGACTGGTTTGACTGGAGGCTGGAGTTCTAAGTTGGTTAAGTAGAGTGCTGACATAGGCTACGTCGTAAAACACACCTCCGTACAACACACTCAGCAGGGTTAGCAATATCACCATAAAGCCCACTTGCGCTTTGCGCGTTTTGGGAGACGCTGTGTTCAGAGTCAGCTGCTGTTTGTCAATAGCACCGTGGTCGAACGTGGAATGAAGGATGACGGCAGTGGTATCTGGCTTTATAGTCGTTTCACCTGGTTGGCCGCGACCCAGGAATTGAAGGAACTGCCATTTGACGAAATGAAACAGTTCGTCACGTCGACGTTCCGTTTTCAAAATCTGCTCCACCGTGTAGTAGTCTTGCTTTGTTTTTACGACAGGCTGTAATTCCATCTCGTAAAACGTCCCTAGCAACGGTTCCCCTTGATGATCTTCCAGTTCATAGACTCGCTGTTGTCGGGGTAGGCGCCGTTTAATCAGGAAGTGCTCATCGCTCCAGTTGGGCAAGTAACTTTTCTCAAATTGACCTTTGACTTTACTGATCCGTACAGGGTCCCCGACCTTGAACACCTCCTTCAGCGTTCGCTGCGATTGCCTGGGGTAGAAGACACGCCGGACTTGGGCTACATTGCGGTGGGTCACGGTAATGGGGGCTCTCTCTATACTCCAGTGATAGGCTCGATTGTAACCACTCACAAGTTTCGGGAGAACATCGATGTACCGTCTTGTATTCTTATAGGTGAAATATTTATACATGCGGCCTTTGAATGTCCCGTTGAACCTTTCCACCACGGAAGCCTTGGTCTCGTTGTACGTATGGCTGTTGGAACGGTCTGTTGAGGAATTCCGTGCCTTCGCCGGTTTGCAAATACAGGGTTTGCGCCCGGTCTTGAAGATGTCCTTGAACGCCGCTATGAGATTCGCCCCCGTTTTCGTCCGGATGGGTACCACCCACGCATACTTCGACAGGATATCGATGCACGTCAAGATATACCGATTTCCATCGTTGTGTTTGGAAAAGGCGCTAATATCGACCAAATCCGCTTGCCATTGGGCATCTAGTCCTCCCACGATGACCCGGTTCCGTAGAAAATGGCGACGGGCAGCTCGATGTAAGGTATATGTGTCTTGTTTTCTTAACCAAATTCGGACTTGGGCACGTTGTATCCCCTGGGGTTTGGCCGCTCTATAGAGAGCCGACAATGCACTATAGGCCGCCGGACTGTCGGGACTGTAGTATAAGTTATCCAACACCTTCTCCCAGCTCTTCATGGTGACAAATGATGATGGACCCTGGCTCTATCGTTTATTTATAACGGGTATATCTTGGGCCGGAGTTTCTTTCTGATTTTCTTCTTTGGCTTCTGCCAGCAAATTGTCCATGGTAAATGACCAGTCCAACTCGTCTGATGACCGCTTGATAAGCACTTGATCCACATCTACCACGGTATCTTCCAATGCAGACCATAGAAAAGGGTGAAGGGTAAAATGCACTGTACCCCCATCTAGCCGAGCCAATTGAGCAAAGAAAAGGGGCCGCGTCGGAAGTACACATCATGACACAAGTGGATGAGGTCGTCGTCCAGTTCACCAGACAACACCCGTTTGAATTTGGTCCAGCCCTCCCGGGACAGACGAATTTGAGCCGGGCACGGTTGTGTAGGGTCTGCATCACAGATGTCTCCCACCTCTTCCATGACATCGACCGTATCCGCATAAACGTGCAGGAAAACCTCGGGGGTCAAGCCCGTATTATATGCTCCGTCATGGTCAGTACGTGAATGGTACCAGATTTGACTGTCTCTCGTATTTATAGAGAGAAAAAGTTTATGACGTGAGATCAAAGGATCGGGTGGTCATGTCACTGGGCTGACTGAGTCTAGCCGGATAACCAATGGCATCGTCGTCTCCCTCCGCTTCATTGCTAGGTTTGGTAATTTGTTCATTGGGTTCTGCCGCCACTTCTCTCAGGACACGAGCCCACTCCAACTGAAAAGCCGACCGCTCGTCCGGTGTAAACAGCTGGTCCACGATAGGCATCACTTTCTCGAAGGTTGTCCACAGATCGGGGTCTAGGGTGAAGCCTTGGTAACGACCCAGGCGTGGGAAGAAGGGTACACGGTGTACGTAGATGGCATTGTCTATGTGGATGAGGTTTCCGTCAAGTTCACCGCTCAACACCCGTTTAAATTTGGTCCAGCCGTCACGGTGTAGCGTAACCGTATTCGATACGGTCTCAGCGAGCGACCAGCAAACATCTCCACGGTCTTCCACGAGGGTGACTTTATCTTAATAGACGTGTAACCCCACCCGGAGTGTAAGGGGAAGGATGGCTCGTAGGACTGGTGACATGGTTGACCCAATGACGAACGGTGAATGACACACACTCTGACTGTCTCTCGTATTTATGGTCAGGTCCCTCGGTGACATGGTTGACCCAATGACGAACGGTGAATGACGCACACTGTGTCTGACCCTCGTATATATCGGTTGCACATAAGCGCATCTGTGGAGGCTCTGAAGAGCCGTTCTTTTTCTGTCGCTGTCATTGCCACAGCGCCAGGGTCAATAGAGCAAAGACCATTACTAGGCCAACGAGCCGTCGCTGGTTCCGGCGTGAGCGCTCGTGGTCTATAGTCCGGGCATCAAGGATGGCTGTCATAGTCCAGTAGTGGTGAGTGATAGCACACCTCTCCATCGAGTGCACTCTGTCGAGGGCCGCTTCTGTGAACTCTTTCAGGATCTGGCGTCGCCCCTCGTTGTCGTCGCCATCTGCAAACATGAACCGAACCACTGCTCGGTAACCCGTGAGTGAATTAACCACGGTCGCATGCTGTAAAATGCGAGTCGCATAGGGATGGGTATCCGTCATGGCTCTGCAACCGTAGGAATGGAGGTGTGGGATCCAGAGGGACGTGTTTTATAGACCATGTCACACATGCGCGCCTAGACGTAGCTCTACGGGTGTAGTCCGTGATACGTACTATTCTGATTGGTTAGTGGAAAAAGAGAGCAGTGACAACAAAGATTACTGCGCTAGAGGCGCTCCTGGATCCCCTGGAAAATCTTCTCCACGTCTCATGGTATAGCTTCGGTGAGGCAGGCTCAGGCTGGTGAGGCTCAGGCAAGTAGCTCCTCTCGTCAGATAGGCTCAGGCTGGTCAGGCAGGCTCAGGCTGGTCAGGTCAAGCAGGCCAATGAATGCAGCAATGGCCTAAAAATTCCCACTTTTATACACCTACATAGAAGTACCCGGATGCAGGCGCGGAGGTAGGCGAAAGCATTCTAGTACCCGGATGTAGGCGCAGACGTGAGCGAAATTCTAGTACCCGTCCATTGGTTCTTTTATCGATCGCTCATTGGTTCTTTTTCTCGACCACTCATTGGTCCAAATGGAACTGCCCATGCTTCACAGGTTAATTTACCATCCCCTTTTTGTATTCAAGCTCTGTATATCGATGCCGAAAGGGAGACCTTTGACCGTTTGACCTGGATGTGACCTTTGACCTTTTGACCCGACATTCACCCGCGCAATTCCGCTGTTGACGCGAAGGCGTGCGGCCGGATAACCCGCGCGCGCTGCGGCCGGGCCGGGCCGGGGAAAACTTGGATGTTGAAAATCCGGACCCTACGTCTAAGGGAAAATTGGAACTCTTCTGGGTTCGGAGGTAGTTTTAGTGAAACCGGAAGTGACGTCACACACTTACGCAGAACCCACACCACCAAACCACAACCATGGACCCATATGGGGTTTAATCCCCCAAACACACCCCCACGCACCCCCAAAATGCCTGCTTTCTATACTACGACCAGACCGCGCATGCGCAGACTATTGAACACGGACGAACCATTAGTCCAGTCGGATGCTGCTTCACGAGAGCTTCAAAATAAGACCTCATACGACTCCATCGGACCAATAGTGACCCATGTCGGCGCCGAAATGTCTATTTCCATATGCTTAGTATACTGCCCATGCTCAGAATGACGTCAGTTTTACGTCACATCCATCCAGTCGAATGCTCCTTCACATATGCTTCACATTGCTACCTCACTCGACCCCATCGGACCATTAGGGGCCTACCCAAACCCCAAAACGTCTATTTCCATACCCTTTTCCCACAATTCCCTGCAACACGAACGACACACTGGTCCAGTCGGATGCTCCCTCACGAGAGCTTCAAAATAAGACCTCATACGACACCATAGAATCATTAGGGGCTCACCTAGACCCCAAAACGTCTATTTCCATACCCTTTTCCCACAATTCCCTGTCTGCGCATGCGCAGAATGTTGTACAACGGCCGAGACACTAGTCCAGGTGGATGCTCCCTCACGAATGCTTCACATTGATACCTCACTCGGCCCCATCGGAGCAATAGTGGCCCACCTAGACCCCAAAACGTCTATTTCCGTACCCTTTTCCCACAATACCCTGTCTGCGCAGGCGCGGAATGTTGAAAACGGACGACACACTAGTCCAGGTGGATGCTCCCTCACGACTGCTTCACATTGCTACCTCATTCGACGCCATCGGGCTATTAGGCGCCCCGGTCGGCCCCAAAACGTCTATTTCCATACCCTTTTCCCATAATTTCCTGTCTGCGCATGCGGAGAATGTTGACAACGGCCGCGACACTAGTCCAGGCGGATGCTCCCTCACATATGCTTCACATCGATACCTCATACGACTCCATCGTCCCATTAGTGGCTCACCTAGACCCCAAAACGTCTATTTCCATATCCTTTTTCCACCGCGCATGCGCAGAATGACGATATTTCAGCCCCACACGCAGCGCGGTAGATGCGCCTTCACGAATGCTTCACTTTGATACCTCACTCGACCCAATCGGACCATGCAGCGTATTTGAAGTCTGGGGACTACTTGTTCTCCGCGGAAGCTTTTTCCCCGCAACCGCATCACCGCGGAAGAATACATGCCCAGGGGCCCTTTGCCGGAACTATAGTGGCCCGGAGTTACCGCCCCCTATATTGGAACTCTTCTGTGTTGAAGGTAGTTTTCCTCCCCATCGATCACATGATCGTCACGTGACCAAGTTCCCCCTTAAATTTTACCCGGGGGAACAAAAAAGTAGGCCAAGTTGGTTCGAAAAGGGTACTATATACTACTGGCGTATAAAGAATAATTTTTTACTGCCGGACGATTCTCTCCGATTTTGCTGGTTAAACGGGAGACCCTACATTCAATAGAAATCAGTACCGTATTATAAAATATCTTGTAGGGTTTCCGTGTCGGACTATACACCTATGAAATCATGAATCTTCACAAGATGTTACTCGGGTTTCATCAAAGTAATAATATTCTTGAAACTATGTTAGTGACTTTTTAGAATCAATCAAATCCATTGACAAAATATCCAAAGTATGTTAAACGTGTAGTAATATATCTAGAACTAGAGTTTGTGTGTTTAGCACTCCACCTATATTCTGTGTTAGTACAGGTTTTAAATCGATGTATAATCGATTATGATGGGAACCGAAGTGAAAAAGAGGATTTATTATTCTCAGGATTCAGCGGTATATTTAATTAACCTATTCCTAACGATTGCCGAGTTGATGCATTTCCAGTGTTATGATCTATTTAACTCTCTCCTCATATATCGGCTGATATAGATTATATTCGGCAGTTTGTTGTCATCTTTATTTAAAAGGTAAGTTTTAATGTAGTTAATCTACAGCACCCTTTCACCAGAAACACATGGATTATGAGGACTATCTTCCATAATGCAGATCTAACTCCTTAACAGCCCTGCACGCCGATTAGGGCAATACATTTATCACTCGAACAGTCCGTTTATAATAACATCTAATGAACGAACGGCGTTAGAGTGTGCTTCGCGGTGTTCACAGACAACTGGAGTTTATAATGAGAATACGCTGTAGAACGGTCTCTTTGATATGATCGAGTGCATTACACGTGGGCATCGCTCCGGTCAAACAATCAAGGCTACATACAACTGAGTTCAAAGGGCCTGGCTTCGAATTTGCTCAAATATGGGCATATTCGGACAGGTCATCAGGTCACGAAGGCTGTTCGGAAAGTCTATTAATAACCGACTGATTTTAGTCCTGGCGAATTCGTCTTCTGTCATGGCTCGGCTTCGTCAGACGAACCATGACTAGGGATGATGATGAGGACTAG
Source organism: Hanleya hanleyi (assembly GCA_036873755.1). Lineage (NCBI taxonomy): Eukaryota > Metazoa > Mollusca > Polyplacophora > Lepidopleurida > Hanleyidae > Hanleya > Hanleya hanleyi. The sequence continues at coordinate 62,320 of JAVTVY010030632.1, forward strand.
AATGTTCATTTTGTAGAAGTTTCGGTCCCCAAGACGACGTAGGGCTTGTGCGCGATCTTAGATATTACAACGCAAGGTCGTCTGTTGACTCGAGTGATGGTGTCTACATAACCCTTCCAGATAGATTCCAGTCCGGCTCCGAGATTTCTTGAAGATTTGATAGCCTCTTTACATGAGGCAGGATACAACAACGACGGAGTCTATGTCTGTTGAATATTAAGCCGATTTGTTGTATATTCATTCCATCTAACTCAGGAATGATCGGCAGCATTCGGCAGAAAGACCAACTCAGCTTCATTAACAGCGGACCATTTGTAAATGTCTTTCAAACTGGAGATGGTACATCCATCATCGAGACATGATGGTGGATTAGTCTGCCTGTACACATCACCGACCATTCCTATATATACAATTCTAGTGTATTAAAGGGGCAAGCTGACACATCAAATTCTCAGTACAGTTGTGACAACTCGCTCGGCTATCTGTCTCATTTTTTAAACATGCACACCAGATTTGGGATTCACAAAGTACTGTGACATCTAAAATATGGCTTCCCGTTTGCATGCAACAAATTACTACAATATAAAATTGGCTTAGCGTGGTGAGTGAAAAGTCGAACTTTACGTAATTGTATGGTGGCTAAGAATTCCACATTTTACATATCTCCCAACGAAAAAGTTGGATGATACTATCGCAGAGAGTTCATGCAACTCAAAGTAGAAAAACAAAAGTAACAAAGAGAAACAACAATAAGGAGAGGAACAGAAATGGTGCTAGAGACTGTATGAGTGATCAATTCAGCAGTAACCAATACACCAGAACTTGACTTCAAGTGAGAGTACGTTTCATGCATGAAAACGCACGCCCACTGGCAAAAGTGATGAAAGAAAGAAAAACAAAAACAAAAAAACAAAAACGTTACAAAGGAGGATACAAAAAATGGAGAAACATGGACACGTGGAGCAGTCTCCGTAGGACCGTCCAGTGGCAGGTCATGCAGTTCAATGTCACCGGGTGGAACAGTCTGACGTACAATGAAGGTCCGCGAACAAAACTGAGAACAATATCTACATAGATTATAACGTGTACACAAGATATACAAAACCGCGACAAGGGTACCCAGGAAAACCATGCTAAAAGAAATATATGTCAAAATATCATTCACTGATACGTCAATTGTCATGTCGTCAAGGTCAGCTATCGGCTGCAAGGGAACATGCACCACCTTATTCAATGCCTGCCAAGGAGTGGCATTCAAACGGGCAATAATTCTTGTAACAATCAAGAGTCTGGGAATAGCAATGTTAGGCATTTGAGCTCTATCTGCAAGAAATGAGAATTCTTTAGAATAGAGAGTAGCGGACTCTATTTTCCAACCCACACCAGTAAAAACACACTTAACGGGCTGGAGCAGGTAAACACCGTAAGTCAATGAATGGACTTCAGCGAGCCGTGCGGTACAATGCACGGACACATATCCATTGCAACACAAATTCACTAGTAGAGAGCTCAAACAATTTGCTCGAAGAATCATTAAATTGCAATAGTCGCACCATGCAAGCGGTATTAGAACTATTCGTTAACACACTCCTAATACAGGAAATATGTTCTTGCTGCATTTGCGCACTATCATAGCATACTCGAGGAGAATGATATGCACCGGGTTGGGACAAAATACCATCCAGTCTCTTTGTCCAGTCCAATATGATCCGCTGCAAAGACAATTTGTGCATAATGTCCAGGCTCTTGTAAAGGCATAGCCCAGGACTACAAACCATATTCGACGTAAGCTCCATCGTGAATCAGTGGGAGAGTGACCTCGTAGGAAAGTGTTTCCTTGTTTCAAACTGGACGCACCAATACATTGCGGTAATAACATTTGTATGGAAAAATGAGACGAACACCCACCGGTAGGAGCTGTCGCATAATCCGAAGTTGAGAGGGTGGAAACAAATCCTCCGTAAGACGGCCTAACTCCAAAAAGCCACTCGGTGTCGGCAGTGCAACTGAGCCTCCGCAAAGACTGCAAAGTCAATTCTAACGCATCAAAGACATGCCCGAAACGTAGTAACAATATGAGTCGTTGTCGTTCAGTCCGAGCTTCATTGTCATCATCAACAAGAATATCAATATATTGAGTAATATAAGCAACGGTTACAGACAGTCTGTTTAGTTGGTCACGATTGACCCCTGTTTCATCAAAGGCTTTGTTGACATGTGAGGCTAATTCATCATAATAGTGAACAATTGATTTCGTTTCTACTCGTGCTGATTGGATTATTCGGCGCAGGTCATCGACCTCATGTGTCGTGGCGAGCCCAAAGGCAAAGACAGCCCCTTCGCCTACAAAATCCAGCAATCCTCTTCGTTGCCTGCCATCAGTATCAACGGAATGAACCATAGTAAGTTGCTGAATGGTTCGGCGAGTATGCCTTAAGCGATAGAACCACCTAACTATATCATCAGGATGAATTTGCTTCTCTCGTACAGATGCATTAATAGCCGCTTCGAATTCCATTACACGTTGTAGGAATGTTGGAGGTATCTCTGGGGCTGTGATAGTAACTACCACACACCACTCTGCTTTAACAAGAGATATTGGTCGACCGCGGATAACAAGCACACCATCTGAAAGGCTTGCTATATGCGGCTCTGCACATGCTGTGCCAACTAGGATGATCAAAAAGATCCACATCCTGACTACAATGATTGAAAGCGGAATGTGTATGTACGGCGTTTCTCATTGTACATACCACCTGGGAGGGGCGAACGTGGTTTGCGCTTGCGCAGAAAGTAACGGTGAGTGGCTGGCAGACAGTCATCTGTCAGATCCGACCCATCAGAGGCATTGTCCTCTATCTCTTCATGCATTAACTCGGGACCTTCGCTAGGATCATCCTCTATCTGGTCATCCTTTGGCTCTGGCGTATCTGGTGTGCCAACCACCTGAATTGTGTCATCATGAAGGACAACGTCCCATGAGGAGACACAGTCAACGATATTGATTCCTGTGGAGGCGGTTCTACGTAGGGGGAAGGAGCCGGTGAATGTCATGCCGTTCTTCGGCTTGAACAAGACTGCGCTGAGTCCCAAGAGCAGGATTGCGTATGGGTCGAGGATCCACCCCATCCCAAACGATTTGGGGGTCAACGACGCGCAACTTACTGATATTCACCACTTTTCGCTTCCCTGATCGGGAGTGATGGATAGGTGCAACTGGGCCATTTATCCGAGTTATATCATACTGGGGGTCACAATGAGATGTAAGGTTAATCTGTATTTCTGCTTTTACAACTACGGAATCAACTATCTTGAACTCACCTGCGTTAGCTCGCCTATTTATCTGAGCGCGGTGATATCGTGGTGACTTTTCCGTTGCCACCTTGGCACGTTGTAAGACATTACCTAAAATCGTGAGTATGTCATCTAAATCTTGAGATACATCAACAGGAAGTGAAAGCGGAGGACGTGCACGGCGGTCATAGGTCAGAAAGAATGGCGTATAACCGGCCGAGACATGCACAGTATTCCGGTACGCCATGAGTGCCGCTGGCATCTCAGACTCCCAACGTCTAGATTGGTTATTCACTAACTTCTGAATTGTATTCTTAAAGGTCTGGTTGAACCTTTCTGTCTTGCCATTGGTCTAAGGATGGTACGAGGTGGTTCTACGGTGATCAATACCAACTGCTTTGAACTTTCTTCGAAGTGAACCAGCATTGAACTCTTTACCTAAATCGGTAATCACTATCCCAGGCATACCATGGCGTGTACAATACTCATCAAAAAACTTGCCCTCAAGACATTTAGAAGTCTTTGCTGGAATAGCATATTCTTCAGCCCATGCAGTACAGTGGGCAATAATGACAAAAATTTACACATTTCCTGTAGGAGAGCGAGTCATCGGGCCTATCAAATCCATGCCTACTATCTGTCCAGGGTACTGCGCAAGTGGCATTTCGGTGTACCAAGGACGAGTCCAAACCCGTCTATTAACCTGACACCTCGGACAGGTGCCAATGAATGAAGTGACATCTTTGCGCATGCCACGCCACACAAAACTATCTCGAATTAGACATAGCGTTTTGTATGACCCTTGGTGACCAGTGCGCTCATGAGCTTGTCTCAATACGCGCTGCCTGAAAGCTGAGGGCAAGACTACTCTGGGATATTCTGCTTCCAATGACGATGGACGTTTAGTAGGGTACAGTACCCCATTATGCATTGCATAATCATCTGGGACATTCTTTAGGAAATCCCCATACTCATTCTCCTGTTGTTGACGTAATTCGGTTACGTCGATGTCATGTGCATCAAGAGGCACATAAGGTAGAACCTCGTCAACTAACTCTGGTATGACGTAATCACCAGTGTCAAAGATCGCCGCTTCCAAAGGGCGTCGGAGGCGTGAAAGCATATCTGCCCTGATGTTTTTGGCACCTTTAATATATTCTATTCTGCATCCATATTCGGCAATAAGTACAGCCCATCTCTGTACTTTCGTGTTCTTGACCTCACCTACGAAAAGACTCTTCAAGGGCTTGTAGTCGGTATAAACTAAAAACTCAGCCCCATACAAATATGGCCGCAGCTTTTGTAAAGCATACACCACTGCATAAGTATCTTTTTCTATGACTGGCCATCTGAACTGACCATCCTTCAATGTTGAAGATACACACTGAATAACCCTTTCTATACCATCGTCACCCTCCTGGACCAAAATAGCACCTACTGCGTAGCTAGACGCATCTATGTATAGCTTGTATGGTCTTTATAGATCAGGATAGCCTAGAACTATGTCAGAACATAATATACCTTTCAGTCTGTCAAAGGATGTCTGTTGGTCAGGTCCCCAATAAATCGTGCACTTTTCCGTGTCAATGCCAAAAGCCGATCTATTATAGAGGCATACTGTGGTACACACGACCGATAATAACCAGTCATGCCGAGTAAGGATCTGACCTCTCTCACTGAAGTGGGCGGTGACATACTACGTATAATTTCTATCTTTTGACTTTGTGGCGGAATACCATTGGCTGATATATATGGTAGCCCAGAAGGTCTAATGAATCGGCCATAAAGACACACTTTTTGCGCTTAAGCTGAAGGTTGTATTCCCGAAGGCGTTTGAACACAAGTTCCAGATAGTAAGCATGCTGTTTTGCATCTGTTGAGTAGATCACAATGTCGTCTACATAAACAAACACAAATTTGCCCACATAATCTCTGAAAACGTTATTGATCGCCCTCTGGAAAACTGCCCCGAGTTGCAGAACCCGAATGGCGTGACTGACCATTCCCACAGACCTGCCGAGCAAATAAAGACCGTTTTCTCCATATCTTTTCCAGCCATGGGTATTTGCCAATAACCATTGTTGAGGTAGAGAGTTGAGAAAATGTTACTACCACTAAGAGAATAAAAAATGTCAGATATCAATGGTAAAGGATAGCTATCTTTACGTACAATAGAAATTAGCGTACGATAGTCAATGCACATCTTATGTTACCGTCTTTCTTGGGTACCAGGGTGATTGGTGAAGCCCAAGGTGAGGTTGGTGGTCGTATCACACCTGCATCCAACATCTCTTGGATCTGTTCCTTGACAACATGTTGTTTCTTCAGTGGCATTCTATAGGCCCGTTGTTTGATCGTTGGATGATCTCCGGTAGGTATAGTACACTTGACCTGGGGTGTCTTCCTGCTCCAGGTTTCTTGGCAATGTCAAATCGGTCATGGTATTTCTCAAGTACGTAGTTAATAGGTTTATGACCCGTAGTCTCTGTGGAGGATTCAACCCCCATGCCAAATCAAACTGTTTCTAATTGGCAAGTTTTGTCAAACCACCGCATTTTGGCTGTTTCATAGTCAAGACGCGCGCACCCAAGACCGAGCGCGTCGGAACCTAAGACATACTGATGCAGCATGTCTGGCAGAACAGTAACTGGAACAGGTCGAGCATTTTCAAACTTCACCTCTGTCTGTCCAATAACCTTCAATGGCGTCTCGTTGATGGCGTATATAGTACCAGTTTTTCGCAAAGGGCTGCGTGCTGACACCCGTTGTCACACATCTTTTCTTAACAAGGTTGTACATGCGCCTGTATCAATGAGAGCTGTCACTGTTCTGCCTTGTAGATTTAACTGGGCCGAGAACCTGCCCGTGACATTGGTAGTCTTGGCCCCGATCCATTTCCCGATTCACATGGGCCACGTGCATTTGGCGATTCCTGCGAACGCGCACAACACGTGGTCCACCTGGTAGGTAGGCTCTGCAGGTGGCCTGAATGTGATTTGGCTGATCGCACCGGAAACAAACTGGCCTATTGTCGCACTGAGGGCATTCACGCCTGTTCATTTGCACACCTTGGAACCGTTGACGTTGTCCCTGGTTACCATTTCTCCAGCACTGATGTGATTGTCCACGCGCCTGCGCAGTCTGTGTATGCTGGGGCAGTACACTCATCTGATGGGTGACTTCATTCCACAAACGTCGAATCTCCGCCGCGATTGCAAGACTGTCCAATTTCTTCTTGACGTGCGCGGTTATTAGGGCCTTGTGCCTCATCTTTGGGGTTTTGTGACGACGACCCGACACCCATAGGTTCATGCTCAGTAGGCATATTCATAGTCGCCAACAGTTCTGCACTGGCCGTCTGTTCATCGACGTATTTCATGGCCTCATCTAAAACTGTAGCATGTTTTGTCATTACTATTTTCCTTGCCAGCTTTTGTCGGAAAGGGAGCGGACGTATGCTCATAACATAAACCATTTAGCGTCATCCGATACGGTAGGGTAAGTTCGCCTGGCAAGTTCCTTAAACCGTCGATTGAAAACACTGATTGCTTCACAAGGTTTCTGGACAATAGTGTCAAGCTCACCTTTCAATCGTTCAACTTCATGAGCGGGCAATCACCCAGTCGCTCTCTCACCTCACTTGGAGACAATCCATCACACTTTTGAATAGAAGAAATGTGGCCCTTTACCTGTTCTCTTTGCAGTCGACGATTGTCCTTGACCTCAATATCAGTCTGCAGATTGTTCACAAGCTTCGAGATGCCCTGAGCAATGACCTGGAGCTCCTGCACTTTCATTGACTCGGCCATTTCGTCCAAAAGTGAGCACTCTCAGTGTCCTCGGTTGACCCTCTGAAGCTGTCGTCTAATGATGTTGTAGTTGTATCCGGAAATTTTCTCTATCCTGGCAAGCTCGCCAATGTAGAAATTTCGGTCCCCAAGACGACATAGGGCTTGTGCGCGATCTTAGATATTATAACGCAAGGTCGTCTGTTGACTCGGGTGATGGTGTCTACATAACCCTTCCAGATAGATTCCAGTCCGGCTCCGAGATTTCTCGAGGACTTGATAGCCTCTTTACATGAGACTGGATACAACAACGACGGAGTCTATGTCTGTTGAATATTAAGCCGATCTATTGCATATTCATTCCACCTAACTCAGGAATGATCGGCAGCATTCGTCAGATAGACCAACTCAGCTTCATTAACATCGGACCATGTCTTTCAAACTGGAGACGGTACATCTATTATCGAGACATGATGATGAATTACTCTGCCTGTACACACCGACCATTCCTATATATACAATTCTAGTGTATTAAAGGGGCAAGCTGACACATCAAATTCTCAGTACAGTTGTAACATCTCGCTCGGCTATCTGTCTCATTTTCCAAACATTAAACCATATAGATTGAAATGATATAACCGCTTTACATATAAATGTTTCACAAAACCTGACCTAAAAGGTCATGAAACGGAATCTCGGGGATAGCTTTATAAAAACAAACAGAACACATCATAATATATATATATATGTACTGTGACATCTAAAATATGGCTTCCCGTTTGCATGCAACAAATTACTACAATATAAAATTGGCTTAGTGTGGTGAGTGAAAAGTCGAACTTTACGTAATTGTATGGTGGCTAAGAATTCCACATTTTACAATTTGTAACGATAAAGGTTCAAAATAAAAAAAACTAGCGTCCTATTTGCAATGAAAAAAATATATATATTCAATGTTATTTTAATGTACACGTTTGTGGCTGAATATTACAGCAGATATTTATTACAAACGACATTTATTGCACGTATTTGGAAGTGAATGTATCATCGGTGTTTGCAAACTGAAGTGCATCTCTACTGTAAACAGAGCCGTGCGTCCGTATGTGCCCCCACAGTGCTTAGAAGCTCCTTGAGAATTGGGTGGGGAGAGTTCTCAATTAGGATTGTAGATCTCTTCGCACGTGTTTTGAATCGCCCTTTCTGTATAGTCGCTGATTTGTGTTGAGTTTCGTTTGGATATTTATACTGTCGTTTTGTGAACTTGTCATCCAACTGTATGTGAAATAATATGCTTGTATTCTGTGCATTTACTGTGCTGTGAACGTTGAAAGTTTTTGTTCTTGCAGACATTTTGATTTCAAAACGTAATAAGAGTTTCTTGTTTGAGTATCTGCTTCGTGCTCATTAGTTTTCATCGTATCTGTTAAATTCGTTTGCATTTTGGACTCTACCTATACTCTTATACCATGTCATGTCGTTTAACATGCCGATTAACCGTGACTGCTTAGCAAGAACAGTGAGGCTGTTTATCAGAGAACCTTCTCGTTCGGCGGGCTATATACGACAGATTTTGTTAATTTTCTTTTGCTGAGTAGGAAATCGGGGTGGTGAGGCAGGCGTCGAATTTCCGTGAATGGTTCGGGACTATTACTGATGGAGTTATGCGGTGTGATGTTTTGGCGATTGGCGAGTTTACGTTGGAATTGTTCCCGTTCGCTGTTCGTCGAGTGGATAACTCCTTTCGTTGACGATGAAGATGTGTGTGGGTTTTTTTGGTGGGGAGAGGGAGTTGGTAAAGTCTTTATGATCGACTGGGTGAGAGCACCGTTACTCGATTTTAAGGGAGATATGCGCAAAGTATTCTGGACGTGTGCCGTATCAGGCAAAATTCAACATGTGCAAAGTGCTGATTTTTGTTCCCGGTCGTGCAATGGAATGCTTCCGATGCCATTCTTTTCAGCATCTGCGTCGTCTTTGTGAAGACGTTTTGTATCGGAGATGTCAAGTTTGACATGAACCTGCTGTGGTGTGTGACAGTCGCGTGGAGATTGATCGGGGGGTTACGCAGAGAGGAGAGCTGACTGTAAGTCATGCGCGAAGCTGTCAAAGTTGTACAGGAAAGTGGGGGAGGTAGCTGTTTAAACTGTTGAACATGTTACAGTGGCATATGTCTTGGACCCTTTCATAATTTCACTCTCCCTATGCGATAGCGACTGAGGGCATGGATGTTAGAGACCCAGTCCGGGTCGTCAGCTTAATAGTGATATATGGCCCTACACTATATAAACATCCTCGTCGCACTGGCTCAAAGAAAATGATCTCTCTCTCTGAGAATATGAGCAGTAGGATTCTTCGAATGTTAAGTCCATATGACTGTGAATTCACTGAGAATTCTAAGAAAAAACAGACTTTGGTTTTGTATAGTGCCGATGGTGTTATTTTGGAAAGCGACTTTGTTAGAGGTGATTATAAAGTGCCTGGGTCTAGTAAACATGAAAGAATTATTTTGGGGCTTTGAAGTCGACTTTGCAGTCCCCTTTGCTAAGTATATGGATAAAGTGGTTGCATTCAGACGGCACCACAAGAAAGTCTTATAAGAGATTGTTTGACAAAGATTGACTTGTGATGTGTTCATAATGTTAACATGGTGGTTGCATTCAGTGGACACCACAAGCATTGACAGGAAAATCTCATAAGAGATTTGGTTGAGGATTGTTCGACAACGATTAATTTGTGATGTAATTTTGTTGCTAGATATTTGACGTAAAATAAAATGATCCCTCCCCCTCTATCTCTCTCTCTCTCTCTGTTTCGAACCTCAGCTGAGCCGTTCATTTTCACCTCTGTTCCCTGTCAAACCTTATCTTTTCCCTTCTTTCCACTGCCTCTAACCTTCTTGCCTCTGAATCTAACTACCTAACTACCGCGCTGTCTTCGTTAATTCCACCTCTTTGTCTAGCTCAAATTTCTCAGCACCTTCAACTTCTATAGATTCAAGTTCTCTCCTATTGTCATGATTATTTCATTTTTCCTCATACTGGCTGACACACGAACATTTAAATGGCTGATTAATGTTTATCTTTACCTTATGTAACTCCTCTAAATCATTTATAGACAGATTTTCCTTCTGTTTAAAAACTTGAGGATCAAAGTTACTAGCCATACTGAAAACACAAAATGACTATTTGTATCACTAAAATTAAATGTGCATTCTGTTTGACCAAACACAAACTAAAACCTCAGATCCCGGACGAACCCCCAATTTTATTATGCTCCCACAAATATATAAGATTGCTCTCCAACAGAGCCGGAAGAAGTTGCTAAATCTGCAGCCAAACAGTGATCAAACAAAGTTACAACAAAAGACCAGATGGTATATAATTAACCAACCACAAAATGTGGTGCAATATGTCACAAAACATAGGCCTACTAGAATACTGTAAAAGAGTGTGGCACACAGCTTGAATGATCCTAAGTGTTCATGAACAGTTTCATACGAGGTCAGTTCAGTCTGCTTTCTTCGTGGGGTTGATGTACAACTTTCTCAGTTCCTTTATCCTGTGTCCATTACTCTTGTTCACTCCTCGTGAAAACCACGCGTTTCCGTTAATCGACGTCCAAGTCCAATTCCTGTAATTCGAACCAAGGAACAGCACCAGAGGTATTTCTCCCTACAACGTCGACTGTACAGTGAAATGACACAAGTCTCCAAAAAGAGGCCTTTAAGCAGCACTTCTGTGCTCCAATAACTAGTAATTTCACTTCCACGTTTTTGCGTGAAAACACTTGTCGACAGTCCAAATGTTCCTCTACCAGTTTCACTATCTCGCACAATGATATGGCCTGTAGACAACTCTCTATATTACAGACTGTCACTTGTCCATACAATTCAAATCACAGGCCGGATACCACACTGATATATCACTGTCTGGTCACAAGCTGAAGAATCCTCTCTCGGATGACAACACTATTATATATGCCACACATAGACCTTTACAGAAAATGATGTCATACAGAGAACAATAAAGAACTTCCTGGAATATTATCCACAGCACTAGTGTTTTACATGCATCATACTATACACATTTTCAAGATTTCTATGCCAAAAATAGAATCAGCAGCAAGTGCAGAATGATGGCATTGTCACAGAATAAACATGTTTACAAATTACTGCTGCCAAAGTGCCACACTAAAGACAATCAGCTACCATATCTACTCAATATATCAAAATGAATTATAATTGAGAAACCAAAGGAGGGCCAGAGTTGAGTATTAACAATGCTCAATCCAGTTCATGTCAACCTAGATGACCAAGTTGGTTCCGCTTCAGGGTGCTCAAAAAGGTAAATTGTTGTATTATTGCGCCCAACGGAAACGTTACAATATAAAAATAAGCTAACATTTTCATGGTTGCAGAGCAGGACTTCTAGTCTACAGAGTGAAGAACAATATGGTTTACGGTGGCCCAAAGTTTAATCAAAGAAGTAGTGATTCGGGATTCCCCTTGAAAACGTCCCACGTGATGGAGGGCTGAACTAGGTATACCTAGGCAGACATTTATTAAAAGTCACGATCGACATATACGCCGTGACGGCCATCTTAGATATTTATATTACATACTGGTCTTTCCCACGGAATTTCCCATTGACTTGTACTGACGCTGGACGAACGTTGTGTGACCGCCATAAATAAAGTATACTTTGTTGCATATACTTAGCAAATGCGAGACAAACATGGTCATTTATTTCAACGACAATGTTCGAGTTCGAAAAGAAAACTTATTCATAAAGGATGAAGTCAATCGGTTGATTCCAATGTCATACCAAAAAAAACATGTCTGGCGCTATTAGCAATAAAAGAGTATAAAAATGCCTATTGACTTTTGACCTCGGAGTGCAACATCCGGGTCCTTTGTCACGTGACCGGAAGTGACCTTTGCCCATGCGCATGCGCACAATACCGGTTTAAAATGATACGCAGAGTCAAAGGTCACTTCCGGTCACGTGACAAAATACCCGAATGTTACACTTAGAGGTCAAAGGTCAACAAACACTTAAATTCTCTTGGCCATTATTGCAACCTATTTCTGTATATAAGACGCCACACCTGAACGCTGTACAATCCCGGGTGTGAAAAGGAATAAGACCCCATCCGTGGGGTCCCGAGTGTTTAAAAGAATAAGATCCAATCCGTGTGGTTTCCGGGTGCGAAAAGGAATAGGAACCAAACGTCGTGATATGACTGAAATGTTGAATCATATTCATTCACTTGAATCATATTCACTCACTCTCGGTACAATGTAATCAATGGCAACCTCCCTGTGTCAGTGTTATTCTTCTATTTTACATTCCTATTGAAATTTCAGAGAGCAAGGATACATTTGGGTAGAAGTCATGCGAAGACCGTGTCATTGAACCAACAATGTCCAGGTTATAACTGTTATTTTTTTCCTAATGAACTAAGAAACTGTTTGTCTTTCCACGTATAAATTAATCAGCGTTTACCGTGTATGTCTGTCTGTCTTGGCACAGGCCCGCAAGACAAGAGTTTTGGGGGGTGTGGGCGGTGGTATTAGGGTGAAGTGTCGAAATATGGGGTTTCTATATATAACCCCATGCTTTATATAAATCCACATCGATGTGGTCTTGGTGATCGCTTGAATGATCAGAGGGATTTAAGAATTCCAATATAATTACTATCGATTACTTTTTTCATGTGTGTAGAAATTGAAATGTTAACAATTTATTATTGAGTTAAACAGGCAAATCTCTTATATATGTCTTAGCCTAGTTACATTCCAAGTTGCCTTTAGGTCAGTGTAGACATATATAGTCGTGAGCCAGCTGTTACAATGTTAAAGAATGGTCGGACCATCCTCTATCGACCTTACGTGTATACCATCTATATACCACAGTTGATTTCCCTGCCAGTTGGCGAGTATCGATTAAAATATAAAATCTTGAAAATCTGAACATACATTCAACATACAGTTTTATTACGAATCCAGTGTAAAAAAAAAAAAAAAAAAAAAAAATTATATTGACAGGTGTTACTTTGATTCTTTAAATATATTTCGAGGGTTTCGCCCTGTAATAATGAATCGTTGTGTCACAATTGGTCATCTTGTGAAAGGAAACTCGGGTTAGCCAGGATGGAAGCGGACTGTTATTTCTTCGGGACTAAAACTCCTGCCGACCGAATCGGTTAAAATCTTATTCTTTTATACAGCCGTAGGCCTAATACCGCACGAATGTCTTTGATAAGGGTTCAGCCCGGAAATGTGGATTTTTGTTTCAGTGATATTGAACGTGTCACGTATTATCTCCGATCACGTGGGAGTTTTACCTATATTTTATTTACCCTATACAGGTTCCTGGGTCTACGCGCATGAGTCGATCGGAGAGACGGCTTTAATTCGCGAAATATTGATTCTTGTAGGATAGAATGCTCTGAGGTTTAGTCCGCTTGTATCGAGGCTCAACAGTGAGCTGCTCTGCATTCCCGCTTTTACACCTTGATTTTATACCCCGTGTCTTAAAGGCGCGGAATCAAATCAAGGATGTAGACTTTACTTTCACAAAAATGGTTTTACCGCTGGAGAAAAGATCTATTCCGTCTGCAGGGGACGGGCTCAACTCGACTACCCTTCCTCCTGCCGGGAGCCACGGGCAGACGGGCAAATCAGGGGACGATGACAGTCCCGTCATATGGCACGACTCGTGGCCGGACGGTAAGCAAGTTTTGCTGATAACTTGATGTTGTGGATATAAATCATTCAGGATGATTTGGGTGGGAAAACGTCAAAAAACGCCACTCATTTGTACAGTTTGTTGACTATTGTCCACAAAGATATCACAATGACCGGAGGAGGCCTTCGTATATAACGCAAATTACTGAATATATATATATCCAGCAATCATTTACTGTGATTGTTCATGTGGATACATTGGAATCCCCAACTTGCATTTATCTACCCCGGTAGCAGTGGCAGATGCATTGACGCGAGGTTCCCTGTCTCATTTGCGGTTCGTTAATTGGGTTGCTTTCCTATGTCTTTAGCCTAGGAAATATTTTCCATCGATGATATCTGCACTATTTTCGACCTGAATTTGACGACAAAAAATAAATGTAAGCATACTGGTCTTTCTTGGAATAGTAAAATAAATTGATCTCCATTTGCCATATTTACACCAGTTATCATCGACCTAATATATTTCCTTGACCAAAGAGATAAGAAAACGACACGATTAACGAACCGTAATTAGACAAGGATTCACGCGTCAATTGCACCTGTTGCTGATATCGCATCTTCTCTAAAAACAAGGGGTATCTCTATATCCTACATACGTCTTTGGCTCAAAAAAAACCCTTGATGTTGTGAAGATGTTGCTATCGGGACAGATAGTATCGTCTTATTATTAACTTCAATTATAGTGCAAGTGGGGGATTGACACACTGCGAAAAAAATTGCCTTGAAGCCATTTTAGCACCAGAATTGTGTTGAAAATAACACAGATCGTGTAAGAATCAACACTAATTTGTATTGAACTCAACACAATTTTGTGTTGATATATTAAGTTTAACACAAAACCATGTTGATTTCAACACAAAACATTTTGTGTTGAAGCCATTTTAGCACAAAATTGTGTTAAAACAACACAATATTTTTCGTAGTGCATGCCTAAATGATCTGTATGGCATCGACTTGGTTAAATATCAGAGTAATTTCAACGGCTTACAGTTATCTGAATTTAGAATTTGTTTGGATTTCTTCCGCACATGTTTTACGATAGCGTTGTTGGAGGATTATCCGACTAGTAATTACGGGTATATGTCTGTACATGAACCCAGAAGTTGTTATGTATACGTAATCCTGTCTTTTGTATAATACTGATATGCATATACTTGCATTTGATCAAATGTAATGCCATCAATATTTGACCTTGATCTGAGCGCCCCAATTGGCACAGAGACTATGTGGTACTCTCTTAACACTGGAGGTACAACTTTTGCATGAACACTATACCTATCCATTTTATGGTATATTAACATTTACGTCATTTTAGTTCTCTTTAGAACCGAAAGAATGTGTTTTAGTGATGGAATGAGTCGTTTGGTTCTCCTACTTCCCAGGGCTCTTGAAAAACAAAAACAGTTTTTAAACATTCTATTTTGTTCAAGCGGTACCAATCTTCGCGAACCCAGTGAAATCAAATCTCGACCTGTTTGGCCAGGTATGATACGATGAGTCCACTCTGTCCACAGGCATGTGACTCTAGATGTTGATATCCGATAACTTTTTTTTTTCTATTTTGACATGGATGTTGTCTGCGCGGCGAGATCGATGGATGTTTATTTCTCGCCCACTGAATTAAATTTTCTGTTTCTGTTGAGGTGAAACAGTAGGAATTTCGATCGGAAGAGGCCCGATCAATAAAACCTTGGACACGGCTAAATGGTTGAATTGATGGCTCACATACAAATAGCAACCACCTCGCTGGGGGTCTAATAACACCCCAGCCACCAGTCAGATTTTTTGGACCGGATTCGGGGCCTTCGCGCACATCGCCGGCAGTGACATCATACATAGTAAAATAGATGTTTAACGAAAATTTTGATTACTTTTCAAGTCTGCATAATACCTCCGTTGACCTAGCGTTAAAAAGAATTATCTGGAGATAACTTTCCCTGTTTATCTGGACAGAGCATATGAAAAGTAGTTCGCTCATGTGCAACACTAAAGGAGTTGTTTGGTCGGATTCAAACTGAACCGTGCGTTGGTTGGTTTCCCCTATACGTCATAGCAACGTAGTAAAGGTCAACTTCCGCTATTGGAGGCAGGGATGTTATTGGAGCCTGCGAAATGGGGCATGCGCTGTGGGGAGGTTGATACAAATAGCCGTAATCGACCTCTTCACAGCGGTCCACTTCACTTTATTCCTGCCCCAAGTGGCGGAAGATGACCGTTATGACGTGGCTATTACGTATAGGGGGAAACCCACGTACACACGGTTAAGCAATTTAGCCCCAGAACTCACTAGCTGCGAAAGTGACCTCTGGCCAAGTGGATTTCTGGGAGCGAAAACGGGATCACGTTCGCAGATGCGCACAATTAATTTTCGGTGGAACTTGTCATGCGCCATACGCTCCCCATGGATGGCTTTATGTGGGTTGAACGGTTCTATGTGAGAGGCTAAGTTCCGCCAATACGGAAAGAGCCGAACGTGAGATTGACTTTTTTCGAATCCGACCGAACAACTCCTTCGTTTTTTGCACATGTGCGAACTACTTTCCACATGCTATTATATGCCCATATAAACGGGAAAATTATCTCTAGATCATCATATATAACGCTAGGTCAACAGAGAAATATGCAGAATTGAAAAGTAAATGGAATGTTGGAAAAAAATCAGTTTTACTATGCAACCTGTAACCATCTCATCTTATGGATGGCGAAGTGTACGCAAATGTTTTACTATGGTTACACGATGTCGCTTCCGGCGGTGTGCCGATCAGCGGGAATCCTTTCCGAAAATCTGACTGGTAGCTGAGGTGGTTGAGCCGCAATAGACACCAAACGTGTCGAGGCGTGTCGCTAATTGGAAAGGTCTGCAATTTTAATATCAATACTATATGACATCTGGACATCGTTGTTCCTTTGTCGATATTTAATGTACGCTGTTGGGGATATACCGTCCCGTCCATAATAGGTATTGCGTATACGGTTACTAATTTGAGTCATTACTACTATAAATACAAATTGTCTCAAATCGATTCAATCTGTAGACGAACAATTTAATCCTGCATGTATTCATCAAATTTCTGTGCTGTTCAATAGCCCACAGCATTTTATGACGATTCGTGGTGTATGAATGCAGCTGGAGCGACATATCTTCTTAAGGATACGTACTCCACTGAGGCAGTTTTGCACACCCCTTGATAATTTGTCTTCTGTAGCAATAAATATTCAACATAACAATAACAATAACAATGTATACATTTTATGAAGGCGTATGTCCTGAGGAATTCAATTGTGTTATTTGCATAACTGTTGTTACTATCGTGTAGAAAATATTCATAATTAAAAAAAAAAATGAAATGAAAACAATAACCTTCATTTTTCAATGGAAATTTCGTGAAAACTGTTTAACATATTTCGCATTTGATGGTATACTTTGATCAAAGACAACTAGAACTAGCAAACGGCTTTTTGAATTATTCCACTTTTAATGTAGAAAGTTATAAGATAATCAAATTTCGTCAAATTTAGTTAAAATGCTATAAAAATAGAACTAAGCAGAAATGAATAAAAAAAATGGAGGCTATTGTTTTTGTTTCACTTTTTTTTCAGTTTTGAATATTTTCTACAACAGGAGCAACAGTTATATAAATTACATAAATGAATTCCTCAGGAGATACGCTTTCATAAATATATACATTATTATAGTTATGTTGAATATTTATTGCTACAGAAGACAAATTATCAAGGGGTCTACAGTACTGCCTCAGGTGGATTACGTATCCTTAATATAAAGTTAGGCGTGGGAAACGCAATGTGGAAGAGCCATATGTTAAAATACACAGTAGTCTCAAATGCATACTGTATACATTGACCTACAGTAAATGATGATTCAGTAAGTCAGTCGCTGGATGTGCATTTTCGAACTTAGAAGTACTGGTGTTATCACGTTTATTTCAACAGGAAATATTGCAAACCATCTATTGCAAGAACAATCTCAGTAAACGCGGATATAAAATCACGGAACATAATATATGACACCAACACTATATAAATCCCGTGCGAATTTCAAACTACATCTGTTAGCCAATCATGTGGCTAGCTGGGCGAAATAACATATACACCCCTTGTAATTACAAACAGGAGCACGTGAACAGAAAACCGAAACAGTATTAAAATAAGGAATCATGTCCAGACATCGTGCATAAACTTGAAATGATTTACTACCGCCGAAAAGTCTGCTTTTGTCCGACGGTGGAAAATATCAAAAGACTGACCTCCGGTAACTTGGGTCCTCCCATGTTGTAAAATTCGTCAACATTGTTTCTGGGCGTTTGTTCAGGGACCCAAACATGGATTCACTCATGATGTGCAGATGACAAAGGTGTCCCAAATCATGTCAATGCCAAAGGAATTACAAAGTACCCCAAAGGGTGTGCCAAAGGACGAGTTGCGGTAATGTAGCGGGCGGTACTCTACTGACCTTCTATTGCCAAGCCGCTATTATGTGGAAACTCTATGGCGCTGCGCGAAACAGAGGAATCCCTATGCCTAAAAATAAACGACACCGGTTTCGAGGTTAGGCCACTCCAAACGAATTCGTTTGGGTACTGTACATACTCTGGGTCCGGGTGGCGTATAGCCTTGGGTGTTGCCGGTTCACTATTTCCATGAGCAGATTTGTAGGACCGCCCTCTACATCGTAGACAAATCGATCCCAGTATGTCTATATCATGCGCACATTCACCCTGAGCCCAACCAAATTGTGAAACAGACAATTCTCTCACACAGTTCGCATTTCACCGTCACAAATGTGGCACTCATGCTGACAACAGTCAATCACTTAAAAATTATATAAATCGGCTTCTCTGATGCCTTCAGCACAATAGATCTGATTGAAAATTGAAAAATAAAAAAAAGTTCTTGGTTGACTTGAATGTAGAACATTTATCCAACAACTGCCATACATGTATATACTGTGGCACTGCCCGCATGTATACGCGAGTATTCTTGTCATATTACATGTATACGTATATATAACCTATAATTTTAATTGACAATGAAGATATTTTAAGGTTCTAGTATGCTTCATAATTCGAAGAAAAAGGTGTTTATGGACACGACCAAATATACATGTTAGCAACGTGATTTGAACCACAGGCCCTCAATACAAGAGTTTTGGGGGGTGTATGTGTCGAAATGTGATGTGTCGAAATATGGGGTTTCCAGATATAACCCCATGATTTATATAAAACATGCGGTTATGCATAGAGACCGCATATTTCGACACTTAACACCGCCCACACCCCCCGAAACTCTTGTTTTGAGGGCCTGTGATTTGAGCTCACGAAATTCAACCGTGATTTACCAAAGCGTACGAACTTAACACATGGCCACTGGCGTAATCGCTCATTTCACTGTATTTGGAATTACAATACTTCGAGCCAGGTTGCAAAAAGCAACGAATAGATTTTTCATTTTTTTATCAAAAATAACTTTTTGAACCTAAATGAAATTAACACGAGTGGAGCATGATTATATAATAACGAAATTAATATCAGAATTTGGAATGCGGGGTGTTTTTTCCGGAATGTAGGAAAATACTATATGGGAACTCTCCCCAAAAAGTGAGAAGACGCACATTTGCACGTTAAGACGCACATTTGCACGTTAAGACGCACATTTGCACGTTAAGACGCACATTTGCACGTTAAGACGCACATTTGCACGTTAAGACGCACATTTGCACGTTTTTTTCATCCTATTAACATGCACATTATGCAGAATTTTGGGTCGAGTTTTCTTGTGTCTTATCAGCTATTGTTCCACTTTGAAATATCTAAAGATGACAGTTTTACTGCTGAAATGAAAATTCTGTTTCTTAGTGCAACACCTGTTGGACAGAAATCCATCTTACTGCCACTCGTCCTTTCGACTCTCACTTTGGATACTAGTCCTTATAGAAGAAGGTTCTTTTATGATCCATTTGCAAAGCGACTGTGCATGGAGTGTTATCCACACATTGTGAAAAAATGCAAAGTTCGTGAAAAAACGCCTTGCACCGAGTTGGCGGGAGTTGGGGTGATCAAATATAATCACAGTTGTCGATCACAAATCGACAAATCGACTGGCAATTCAGACAGGTGGTTCGAATAGAACAAATCGAAGCAACACGAGGAGACTTTCGTTTAACACTGTACTGTATGTGTTCTGAAGAGTGGGTCTCCTACGCATCGACAACACAACAATCGTGCAAAACAGCACCTGACGCAGACGAGCAGCGTGGCCCAAAACTAGTCTGTACGTCATATGTGGATATCACGTCACGACCAAAGGGAGGTAATTATCACACTGCTATGGGACCAATGTAAATAGATCTACCAGTACTAGCATCTACAGATAGCTACGACTTACTTAACATCCCTCGGGGGGCCAACAGATTGAACGTCATCTGACACTTCTATTATAGGGCAACATCTTTGAATAGACCTTCGTTACTCATCTGTTTTGGTTCGTATCTTGACATTCCTCATGATATCATCCTTGCCGGGGTATACCTCCACTACACGGGCCAAGTCCCATTTCCCTCTAGGAAGGTTTGCATCCACGAGCAACACGATATCACCTATCTTCGCTTGTCTGCCTTTCGTCGTCCATTTGGCTCTTCGTGCAAGAGTTGGAAGATATTCCTGGATAAATCTCCTTAAGAAATTGTTGACCAGCGTTTGAACAAACTCAAACCTCTTACAAAGGTTTCTCGAATCATCGAACGGACCTTGTGGGATGTCGGCAGAAGCTCTTCCGAGCAGGAAGTGGTTTGGCGTTAATGGGCGTGGATCACTCGGATCATCTGATGAGTATCCAATCGGTCTAGAGTTTACAAGACAGGTTGCTTCTGCAAATATTGTGGACATCTCGTTCCATGTTAGGGTTTGTTCATCAACTACAACTTTCAGGGCACGTTTAGCTTGCTTAATTAGGCTCTCGTAGAAACCTCCTTGATGGGGGCTTAACGGAGTTATGAATTCCATTTTACTTTGTGTAGCATGGCAAAGTCTTGGATCTGCTCACGTCCTTCCTGTAACAGTTTTCAGAGTTCCTTCTCAGTTCCAGTAAATGACGTCCCGTTATCAGAAATGATGACGCTTAGCCAGCCATGATAGGCAACAAAGCGTCTCAAGGCTTGCAGAAACGACTGCGTCGACAGTCCATCGATTATTTCCAGGTGTATGGCCCGGACTGTGCCACAGGTGAATAAGGCACCCCAAGCCTTCGAAGTTTTATTTCGTCCACACCTCAGATTAAAGGGACCGAACAGGTCAACTCCTGTAGTAGAAAAGGGCGGAGAAAATGGTCTGAGCCTGTCAGGCGGCAGATCCGCCATTAATGTTGAGCTGGGTGGCTGTCGTAGTTTACGGCAAATTGTGCACTTCTTCACAATATCTCTCACCAAATTACGACTTCGCAGAACCCAGTAGTTGCGTCTGCTTTCGCAAAGGGTTCTTTCTGCCCCAGGGTGACCCATTTTTCCATTCACATCTCTCAAAATCAGCTTTGAAACAGGAGCAGAAGACGGGAGTAATATCGGATGCTTCTAGTCATATGGCCGTTCTGACTGCCGTAGTCGTCCTCCTACTCGAACAATGCCATCCTTCATAAAGTGGGCTAAATCACGACATCTCTCCTGCCAATCTGCGAGTTCACCCTGTGCGTTGACTATCCAGTAGTTCTCGGCCTTCTCAATTTATCCTGTCTGGAGTGAGTCCCTGATCACGCTCTCGGGGTTTGTCTTCTTACATTTCAGGTTAAGTGTGAATCGGAAACAGAATGCTGTTACCCTCAAGAGCTTTTGCCAGCTCGAAAAAGCAGTTGGGTCGTTCAGTGGTTCGATCTATACACTAGCATAGACCGCTTTAAGGTGTTTTTTTCTAGGTCACTCGTCGGTTTTCGGATGGATACCTGTTCGGGCCACCCCTCTTTGGGTCCCGCAAGAAATGGTGGACCGGTCATCCAACGACCTCGCATTGATTCAACTCTTTAAGCCACCACTCAAGTCGTCTGCGGGATTCTGGGAGGTAGGAACGTGTTTCTATTTATCCACGTCCCACGTTGTTTGGATTTCTGCCACTCTGACGCCTACGAATGGTTTCAATTTGGTCGACTCCGAGTTCAGCCAGTATAGGACTATTTGGGAATCTGTCCATAACACAACATAGGGTTTCTCTCGGAGCTCGTCGTAGATCGTCTTAGCTAAACGGGATGAGATCAATGCAGCCATTAGCTCCAACCTCGGTATGGTCACCTGATGCAACGGAGCAACTCGCTTTAGCAGACACCAATCTGACTGAGTTGCCATCACGGGTAAGCTATACAAGATAAGCTGCTGCCCCATACGCAACAGCGCTTGTGTCAGCAGACAAATGGAGTTCTGGAGAGCCTGTCGCATTCTCCGGTTTCAAGCATCTCGAAAATTCTATATTCTGCAGTTCTTTCATATCCTGGAACAAGCAATGCCAGACATCACATATTTCTACCGGAAGTACGTCATCCCAGTCTAGATCTTTCAGGCGTCAAATAGACTGCATGGCAACCCTCGCTCTAATGGTTAGAGCCGCAGCTAATCTTAGAGGATCGTATAGCATTGACAGCTTCGAAAGCACTGTCCTCTTAGTAAACCGTTGAAGGTCAACATCTTCCACTTCGAAGTAGATTGTGTCAGAAGTGGGATTCCAGCAAACTTCAAGTGTTTTGACACGATCCTGATCACCAAAACTCACATCAGTAGGGTCTGTGTTTGACATAGTGTTTCCATTCCGAAACCACTTCTTTATACGAAAACTACCGCTGGCGAGGATATCGTCGAGATCAGCCATTCTCTTTGTTGCCTCAGCTGCTGACGGGCACGAGTGGATAATATCATCCACGTATCTATCTCTCTGTATAATGCTCGCGGTATCTGGATGACTGTGCTTATGCTCCTCTGCTATTTTGAGCATCACGTATCCTGCCATGTCCGGTGACGGTTTATCCCCAGACGTGACGCGTGTGAGTCGATAAACCATAGGCTTCTTGGTAGTCTCCAAGTTCCTCCATAGGAATCGATGGACATGGCTGTCCTCTTCCGTCAGTCGAACCTGGAGGAACATTTTCGATATGTCGCCAACAAAGGCCTCCCTCTCTTCTCTGAATCGGAGAAGTACGCCCAGTAGATCTCCGTTAAGGCAAGGACCTTTCAGCAGGAACGAGTTCAGCGATGTACCGCCATAACAGGACGCCGGATCAAACACGATACGAAGTGGCGTGCTTGGCTTGTCAGGGCGGTATATTCCATGATAAGGTAAGTAATGTACTGGAGTCTTGTTACTGAGCTCTTCTTCAAGTACTGGCACTGCCCACTCATTTTTCAGGTACTCATCCATTCCTTTCTGGTACATCTGTGCTCTCTCTGGGTTTCTCAGTAACGATCGTTCTAAAGAGTGGAGTCTCTTCTCTGCTAACCAATAATTTTCGGGCAACAATTGCTTGTCCTTCTTCCATGGAAGTCCAATGACGTACCGATCATCCAGCTTATGACGGGATGAACTGAAAATGCCCAGAGCCCTTTTGTCATCAGGAGGAACGACACTCGATGGGCACGAACAGTCAGGAGCGCGTACACCCAGAGTCTCTAGGTCATAGAACTTACCGATATCAACCTTGGTGACAAAGTTGACAGAACATACTGGAGATGTCTTGGGACCATTATCTCCACCAATCACGAACCAACCCAATTTCGTCTTCTTTCCCACTGGTTCAAAAGGCTGTCCCTGACAAACATCTTCCTCAGCATGGAGGTGACTATACTGGACTCCCAGTATCAGATCTATCGGACCTGCCTTATGAGAAAACTGAACATCTGATAACGATGATAACCAGGTTCTATCGAGGGTTGATACACTGAGTACTGTTTTACTGATCTCGTGGGCTTCAACCTCGAATTCTCCTTTACCAGAAATTGGAGATAGCCAAAACTTCACTCTCTTACTGTCTCTTTGAACGAGTCTTCTCTCTCCTCCTACAACAGAGAGTTCTAGGCCCTCTCGCCTTCCCTGAAGTCCCAAGGACTTCGCGAACTCCTTTCGGATAATTGTAGTGGCAGCTCCACTATCTACTAGGACATTTCCCTCTCTGACTCGCCCATTCTGCGATCTGAATTGCACTCTGACAACTGGAAGGATTCCGTCATTGTCAAGACTCGATGTGGCACCACTGGCACTTGGTGGGTCTGTGTGCAAAAGGCGACGATGAAATCGGCGGCATCCATCCTTCTCACATTTCCTCCTTGACCGACAATCTTTGGTCATATGGCCACGAACAAAACACGAAAAGCAAAGTCTGTCGTTCTTTCAATTCGTTCTGAAACTGAAGAATCAATAAAACTTGGACAATCAGACAATCTGTGATTTTCATCACAGGAGTAACACTTGATAGGCTTCTTACCTTGATTTGGCTGGGGCTGTGCAGAATGCACACCTTTTCCGCGGTTTTTGTTCTTTCCCTTCCAGACTGGCCGGCGACTAACCTCAATATCTCCGAAGTCAAGATCAAAGTCGGCTTTGATATGCTTCCTAATAAAGGTACTGATATGATTAAGGCTGGGGTTTCACCTTTCTCTCTAATCCCTGTCACTGTAACCTTCCACTTACCTATGAGACATTCTGGTAGACGTTTTATGACCCGTCTGAGATTATTAGTGGAATTAGCATCTGCAAAATAAGTTAGTCGGTGCAGTGTAGCGAAACAACCAACAATGTCGAGTGAGAGTTCAGGCAAACCCTGCCTATCATTGGAGGACAAGTTTGACCCTTTGGTTAATTTATTAATGTGAGCCCTGGCAATAATGCTCCTTTGACCAAACTGATCTTTCAATATTTTTAAGGCGGTTGCATACATGACCCCTCCTGACCCCAGGCCTGCAATGGCTCGCTCTGCATCCCCACACACATGCATTCTTAATTGCACCATCTTCATGCCATCTGATAAATGAGGTTTACTATGAATGTGTATTCTAAAGCTCTCAACAAAATCTACGTACAACAAAGGATTACCGTCAAACTTGCTCAATTTGACATTGGGAATTTCTCTACTTGCCTCAAGCCTATATAAGGCATCAGCTACAGACATGTTACTGTCAATGTTCGGTAATTGAGTTTCTTGGAATTCAACCAAATTGTCAATCCAATTGTCAAATGGAATTATGGTACTATTCACTTGGGCGGAGGCATCTGATATCGAATCAGTCTCATTTTGAGTTTCTGATGAATGTTCTATTTGCTCTGCTGACACTTGAGGATTTTCATTCGTCTGTACCTGTGCGGCTTGAGTGGTCCTGAGTGGCTCGGCCTCCTCTCTGCTCGAATACTAGACGTTGGTCCGTTGAACCGTCCAGTGAAGAAATATAATCGTCTACATCTCCTTCAAAGGTGTATACGTCATTCAATAATTCACTCTCCCATCTGTTCAATATATGATGTTCTTCTTCTGGGACGAAGGTCTTCAACTTCCTTCAATAATCTGCGTTTATCGTTCACGACCTGTTATGGCATAGCGTACTCGATTTATCGTTCTTGTGATCCTACCACGAAGAAGGCGTCTACGCCCCTTCAATTGATTCACTCTATCATCCTGGTTTGGACCTTGCTGACCACCACTAGGACCAGGGTTCTCATCTCTCTGAGATACATTGCCACTGAAACCACGCCGTGGGTTCTCCATAGCTTCATCTACCACCGGCTCATCAGCTGCGCACATTTCGAATCAGTTTCGATTTAATTCAAAAACCAAGGCAATGCAAATCTTCATACGCGGTCTTCTAGATTGACCCAAAAGATTTCGGCACTCTTCAGAAATTTGGTTCGAATAGAACAAATCGAAGCAACACTCGTTTAACACTGTATTGTATGTGTTCTGAAGAATGGGTCTCCTACGCATCGACAACACAACAATCGTGCAAAATAGTACCTGACGCAAACGAGCAGCGTGGCCCAAAACTACAGTCTGTACTGCGGATATGACGTCACGAACAAAGGGAGGTAATTATCACACTGCTATGGGATCAATATAAATAGATCTACCAATACTAGTATGTACAGATAGCTACGACTTACTTAACAACATGAGTAATTGAATGATAATAGAGTGATTGATTGTTAAACTAAAAGAATTTGCAGATTGTTCTTATGATATATGAGCTCTTATTGGAACACATGCGACCAAGCGACTGATGGAGAATGTATACATGTAGCACATTAGGAGAACACAGCGAGACTGATAAATCATCAATTTATTGATATCTATACTCCTGGTGTTGTGTGTTCATCATATTGTCCCAGGTGGTTAGGCCACCTACACTGTTTGACAGTCAATTTAATTGATTGCATATCTAATTTCACCGCTTAGCACATTTACTGTATATCACGACGGGGATATGAACGATTTTTGTGCGTGTACTGCGCTTTAAGACAGACTTAGATTAAATGATAAAAGTGACATGTTTCTGTATACAACATTCGATCAACTAATTTCCATTGGTGAAACAAATTATAT
This sequence comes from Hanleya hanleyi, assembly GCA_036873755.1. Taxonomy (NCBI): domain Eukaryota; kingdom Metazoa; phylum Mollusca; class Polyplacophora; order Lepidopleurida; family Hanleyidae; genus Hanleya; species Hanleya hanleyi. The sequence continues at coordinate 88,726 of JAVTVY010030632.1, forward strand.
TTGTTCGTTGCACGCACTCTGTCTGCTTCTAATTAAAGCATATGATTGTCGCCAGTGGTATCGTATTTCAAATTCTCTCCTTGGTTTTAATTTAAAAACTGTACCAAATTCCACACTATTATTGGATAGTAACGTTTTGCTGTGAAAATCGTCCAAGGTTTATGACTGTTGAACACGATGAACTCCACATCTTTCTCAGAAGCAATTGTTAGTTATTTCATGTTAGGCGTCCGTTTGAAAGGACGTTAAGGAAATACTAGTAATTACATTATTTTTGAATATGTTCTAACGTCATTTGCTTGCCTATAAACGTCACAAAACGTCATGGAATTTAAGAATGATACCGTGTCGGTAATTCGCACGACAGAGAATCCGCCTTGTTGTTTTCAGTATAGTTCAAGAGCAATCTTCAACTGTACGATTGTAGTACTGGATAATTACATACGATAAGTTAATTAATAAAGTAATAGGGCAGTTTAGTGTGAGTCGACTGCGCTGCCGGAAATGGAACTTTGTACTGACATCCACAGGGGGCAGAAACGTCAGAGTTTCACCAAGATTGATACCCCTGGAACCAGTCATACGTAATAGAGCATTATGGCTGGAATGCGCATTTGTAACCGGAAGAGGAACTCTCTATGGAGAACAACAGGATTGGAGACTCTAGGATTTGTCCGAAGGATACCCATGGAACAATGCCCATTAGGGCAATATAGATTGACTGCGCAAGTAGTATACAAAAGGTGAAATTGGCAGGATAGCGCTTCACTGCGCATGCGCAGAACCTTTGGTGACGTCACAATTGGGAGTGTGCGCATGCGTGTGGGTGGATGGTGGGTGATGGGTACAAGATGGCGGCGTGTGGGTGGATGGTGGGTGATGGGTACAAGATGGCGGCGTGTGGGTGGATGGTGGGTGATGGGTACAAGATGGCGGCGTGTGGGTGGATGGTGGGTGATGGGTACAAGATGGCGGCGTGTGGGTGGATGGTGGGTGATGGGTACAAGATGGCGGCGTGTGGGTGGATGGTGGGTGATGGGTACAAGATGGCGGCGTGTGGGTGGATGGTGGGTGATGGGTACAAGATGGCGGCTTGTGGGTGGATGGTGGGTGATGGGTACAAGATGGCGGCGTGTGGGTGGATGGTGGGTGATGGGTACAAGATGGCGGATTGTAGAAAAACGTATAAAAGGAGTCGATTTTTAGGGTAGGGGTGTATTCATTGCACTATTTTGCGGAGCACTGTGACTTACCTGACCTGACCCGCCTCTCTGCCTGCTTCACCTTTAGCCAGTCATCCAGCCTGCTTGCCTATCCGCTTGTATGAGACGAAAGCATGAGACGTGGAGAAGATTTTCCCTGGGACCCAGCAGCACCTCCGGTTGAAGTCTTGCCTGAAGACGAGCGTGTCAGGGACATTTATCAACGTCACTGGGCTACCATACGCCATTCTTTTCACCGTGACCGTCGTCTATTGGACTTGTATAACTTTCGGCTGCAGGACCTCACGTATCTGTCTACCTATGCCGAGAACATTTTCAGAGATCAGGTGACAGCGTTCAAGTTGAATATGACATTCGGGTACATTTTACGGCACAAGGCGACGGACCAGCTGCGGTATTATTATCCCAGCAATAATACCTATGTGTTTGATCAGCCGTTCACGGTGACGGATGCGATTTCTCTGGAGCCACTCATCGACCAATTGACTACGTTGGATCCATTGGAATGGGCCCGGTTGCAACGCCCCAATACCCAATGGTTGGTGGAAATGGTGACCAACGTCACATTTTTCGTCACGAAAATGAGAGATCATCCTAAGTATCTACGTGCACCAGGGACGGAAAGACGATGATGAATTCAAACAAGTCTTGTTGGCGAACTATTGAGTGTTGAAAAACATTTACCATACACATTCATTGAAGTGGCTTGAGAGCGTATAATTGTATTAAAAATTCAGAGTTTTTTTACTGTTAATTGTATTAAAAAATTCAATACTCAGATATAATTGTATTAAAATTCAATACCCTTGTGAATACGTTCATTCTATTTGTGTTAATAAAAATAGTAGAAAATTAAAAAAATGCTTAGTGTTCATTCTTTTTTTCCTTTTTTTAACAGTAAAAAAAACCCTAGCTCCAACACGTCTATTTTCATACCCTTCGGCCACCGCGCATGCGCAGAATGCCGATATTTCAACCCCACACCCAGTCCATTAGATGCCCCTTCATGAATGCTTCACATTGATACCTCACTCCATCCCATCGGTCCACTAGGTGCTCCCCTAGCTCCAAAAAGGCTATTTTCATACCCTTCGGCCACCGCGCATGCGCAGAATCACCCTAATTCAACCCCACACCCAGTCCATCAGATGCCCCTTCACCTAAGCTTCAATTTGATACCTCACTCGACCCACTACCCCCCAAAAAAAAAATAAAAAAAAAATAAAAAAAAAATGAATGTCGATATCCGAAAAGGGTATGAAAATAACAGAGCTCTCGTCCAATCAACACCTAGCCCATTAGATGCCCCTTCATGAATGCTTCACATTGATACCTCACTCGACCCCATTGGACCATTAGGGGCTCCCCTAGCTCCAAAAAGGTTATTTATTTTCGGATATGAACATTTTTTTTTTTATTTTTTTTTTTTTTTTTTTTTGGGGGTAGTGGGTCGAGTGAGGTATCAAATTGAAGCTTAGGTGAAGGGGCATCTGATGGACTGGGTGTGGGGTTGAATTAGGGTGATTCTGCGCATGCGCGGTGGCCGAAGGGTATGAAAATAGCCTTTTTGGAGCTAGGGGAGCCCCTAGTGGACCGATGGGATGGAGTGAGGTATCAATGTGAAGCATTCATGAAGGGGCATCTAATGGACTGGGTGTGGGGTTGAAATAATCCTTTTTTTTCAATAATTTCAATTTTTATTTTTTTCAATAATTTCAAAAAAATTAAAAAAAATTAAATTTTTTTTTTTCTTTGAGGAGTAGGATGATGGGAGTTGGTGTTAATTTTTGTGCTTTTTTGATAGAAGTTTCCTCTTCCGGAAAGATGGGGTGGCCCTGAAAAGGGCCTTTGAAAGTGTTACGACACTTATGCGCGGTAGATTCTTTTTATTCCACCCACATGCTTCCTGCAGATTGGACACTTGATTTTTAAATGGTTTTCGCCTGCTTCAACGCAGTGGCATATGTCTCCTACACACGTCAGCGTCACCCAACAATCTTTACAGATGCATAAATGGCCACATGGTAATACAGCGTACAAGCTCTCTTCATCTGTACAGACACTACATTGTGATTTTTTTGCGCGTATGAAGACCCTTATACATACCCAATGCAGGCGCAGACGCGAAGTGCCCGGACGATAGACACGGACGTCACCGATCCGAAAAGACACGGACTTTACCGAAAAGACACGGACTTTACCGAAGATACACGGACTTTAACGAAAAGACACGGACGTACACGAAAAGACGCGAAGGTGAACGCCATTGTGGGAAACCTCCCACAGACAGGTCAGTACATCCATTTCTATGTTGTTCACGCATAATAAAAGGATTGATCTGTAATCTGTGTTGTTGTTGTTGCTCCCTTTTTTGGACTAACCCATCAGAATAGTACGTATCACGGACTACACCCGTAGAGCTACATCTGGTCTATAAAACACGTCCCTCTGGATCCCACACCTTCATTTCTACAGAGCCATGGCGGAGATCCAGCCCCATGCGACTCGCATTTTACAGTATGCCACCGTGGTGAATTCATTCACGGGTTACCGAGCAGTGGTCCGGTCCATGTTTGCAGATGGCGACGACAACGAGGGACGACGCCAGATCCTGAACGAGTTCACAGAAGCGGTCCTCCACAGAGTGCACTCGATGGAGAGGCGTGCTATCACTCACCACTACTGGACTATGACAGCCATCCTTGATGCTCGCGCTATGGACCAGGAGCGCTCACGCCGGAACCAGCGCCGGCTGGTTGGCCTTATACTAGTCTGTGCCCTATTGACCCTGGCGCTGTGGTATTGACACTATAAATACGAGGGTCAGACAGAGTGTGTGTCATTCACCGTTCGACATTTGGAACAAGCATGTCACCCGTCCTACGAGCCATCCTGCCCCTTACACCCCGGGTGGGGTTACACGTCTATGAAGATAAAGTCACCCTGGTGGAAGACCGTGGAGCTATTTGCTGGGCGCCCGCTGAGACCGTATCGAATACGGTCACACTACCTCGTGACGGCTGGACCAAATTTAAACGGGTGTTGAGCGGCGAGCTCGACGGAAACCTCATCCACATAGACAATGCCATCTACGTATACCGTACCTCCCTCTTCCTACGCCTGGGCCGCTACCAAGATGCTACGCGAGGCTTCACCCTAGACCCCGATCTGTGGTCAGCCTTGGAGAAAGTGGTGCCTATTGTGGACCAGCTGTTTACACCGGACGAGCGATCATCACACCAGTTGGGGTGGGCTCGTGCTATTGAGGACGCGCTGGCTGAACCCCATGAACAACTACATGAACCCGACGACGATGCCATTGATTACCCGGCTAGACTCAGTCAGCCCAATGACATGACCACCTGATCCTTTGATCTCACGGGGTTCTCCCTATAAATACGAGAGACAGTGAAATCTGGTACCATTCACGTACTGACCATGACGGAGCATATAGTACTGGCGTATTTCAGCTTGACCCCCGAGGCTTTCCTGCACGTGTATGCGGATAAGGTCGATATCATGGAGGAGGTGGGAGACGTCTGTGATGCGGACCCTACACAACCGTGCCCGGCTCACATTCGTCTGTCCCGGGAGGGCTGGACCAAATTCAAACGGGTGTTGTCTGGTGAACTGGACGGCGACCTCATCCACTTGTGTCACGATGTGTACATCCGACGCGGCCCTTTCTTTGCTCAATTGGCTCGGCTAGATGGAGGTACAGTGCATTTTACCCTTCACCCTGATCTATGGTCTGCATTGGAAGATGCCGTGGTGGATGTGGATGAAGTGCTTATCAAGCGGTCATCAGACGAGTTGGACTGGTCATTTACCATGGCCACTGTGGAAGTCCACGAAGAAAATCAGAAAGAAACTCCGGCCCAAGATATACCCGTTATAAATAAACGATAGAGCCAGGGTCCATCATCATTTTGTCACCATGAAGCGCTGGGAGAAGGTGTTGGATAACTTATACTACAGTCCCGACAGTCCGGCGGCCTATAGTGCATTGTCGGCTCTCTATCGAGCGGCCAAACCCCAGGGGGTACAACGTGCCCAAGTCCGAGATTGGTTAAGAAGACAAGACACCTATACCTTACATCGATCTGTCCGTCGCCATTTTCTACGGAACCGGGTCATCGTGGGAGGAATAGATGCTCAGTGGCAAGCGGATTTGGTGGATATGAGCGCCTTTGCCAAACACAACGATGAGAATCGGTATATCTTGACGTGCATCGATATCCTATCCAAGTATGCGTGGGTGGTACCCATCCGGACGAAAACGGGGGCAAATCTCATAGCGGCGTTCAAAGACATCTTCAAGACCGGGCGCAAACCTTTGTATTTGCAAACCGACGAAGGCACGGAATTCCTCAACAGACCGTTCCAAGCCTTTCTCAAGAAACAGAAGGTGTTTTTCTTCCATACGTACAACGAGACCAAGGCTTCCGTGGTGGAGAGGTTCAACAGGACATTCAAAGGCCGCATGTATAAATATTTCACCTATAAGAATACAAGGCGGTACATCGATGTTCTCCCGAAACTGGTGAGGGGTTACAATCGAGCCTATCATCGAAGTATAGAGAGAGCCCCCATTACCGTGACCCAACGCAATGAAGCCCAAGTCCGGCGTGTCTTGTACCCCAGGCCATCGCAGCGAACGACGAAGGCGGTGTACAAGGTCGGGGACCCTGTACGGATCAGTAAAGTCAAGGGCAAGTTCGAGAAAAGTTACTTGCCCAACTGGAGCGATGAGCACTTCCTGATTAAACGGCGCCTACCCCGACAGCGGCGAGTCTATGAACTGGAAGATCTCCAAGGGGAAACGTTGCTGGGGACGTTTTACGAGACGGAATTACAGCCTGTTGTAAAAACACAGCAAGACTACTACACGGTGGAGCAGATTTTGAAAACGGAACGTCGACGTGGCAAACTGTTTCATTTCGTGAAATGGCAAGGTTGGCCCAGTTCCTTCAATTCCTGGGTCGCGGCCAACCAGGTGAAACGACTATAAAACCAGACACCACTGCCGTCCTCCTTCATTCCACGTCCGACCACAGTGCTATGGACCAACAGCAGCTGCCTCTGAAGACAGCATCTCGCAAAACGCGCAAAGCGCAAGTGGTCTTTGGGGTGCTATTGCTAACCCTGCTGAGTGTGTTGGACGGAGGTGTGTTTTACGACGTAGCCTATGCCAGCACGTTACTTAACCAACTGAGAACACCAGGCACCAGCGAAACCGGTCTACAGAGAGCACCAGTCGTATCGAGCCCAGTCACCACCACCACCACACCCCGCGTACAAGCCACGTCGAGCTCTACACCTACACCAAGTACGCCAACTACGTCTGAACACCCACCGGATTTCATCCCTCACAGTGAACCGACCACCCACGTTGTACCCATCACCACCATCATCATCCCTGACAGTGAACAGACAACGACGACCGACGTTGTACCCGCCACCACTCCAGTTCACTCGTACGAAATTTACAAGAGCGGGTTACCACGACAACGGATACACCTCGAACCATGGACCCTGGGTGGCAGCATCCCTTCACTTGCGTCATCGCAGGACCGACGGGCTCCGGCAAAACGCACTTCGTCAGGAAGCTCCTTCAACACGCCGACAGCATGATCACTCCACCCATTGCCAGAGTCGTGTGGTGTTACGGAGAATGGCAGGAAGCGTCTGCAGCAATGCCCCACATCACGTTCGTGGAAGGCCTACCCAACCTGGCCGATTTGGAACCCGACACCTTGGTGGTTCTGGATGATCTCATGGCGGAGACGGATGCACGGGTCACCCAACTCTTTACCAAAGGCAGCCATCATCGACGGCTCAGCATCATCTACATTGTGCAGAATCTGTTCAGTAAAAACAAAGAACATCGGAATATCAGCTTAAATGCCCACTACCTGGTGGTCTTCAAAAACCCGAGAGATACCACTCAACTGCTGCACCTGGCGAGACAGATGTATCCCGGCCGCACACCGTTTGCGTTGGAAGCCTTTAAAGATGCCACAACCCCTCAGCACGGGTATATGCTCTTCGACCTCAAGCAAGCCACCCCCGATCACCTTCGACTACGGACCGGCATCTTTCCCGGAGAGACCCACCACGTGTACATGCAAAAATAATGTAAACACATCCACAGTGGCGCCCCCAGCTGGGGTCTGTGTGTTTGATGATGGGGAATAATAAAAAGAATGAATACCACAGCAGGGTTGACTTTGTCTGTGAGGTGGATAAAAAGGGCAGAGTTGTGGGTTCTAGCATTAGTTGTACAGGATGTCTGCGCGAGTACGGAAGCACGCTCCCACGCTCCGTGTATTGAAGACGGCCCCACCCGAGTTAGTCCGAACCATTGTACGCGGTGCGGACCCTGACCTTGTACGCTGTCTGTGCGAGATCGGGTACAACCTGTTAAAAGGCAACGTACCACTGACTCCGGCTCAGAAGACCAAGTTGGCCAAGCATAAGACAGGTCTCGGAACACTAGTCCACAAGCGGGTCCCTCAAACACGAAAAGGGTGTTACAGAAAGGCGGCTTTCTCGGGGCCATCTTAGCACCGTTGGCCGCTTCCGTGTTGGGTCCAGTATTGGGTGGACTCTTCGACCGACAATGAACCACACGAAAAAAATGGTCCTCGTCGAACCACGGTTCCTGCAAAACCTCCAATCACCCTACCCTGTCCCACCTACGGTGAAGACCATAAACACCTCGATGGAGAGATGCAACAGATCTTACAGAGACCGGGGTTAAGCGACAGTGAGAAAGTACAACGGTACAATGAGACGCTTCAACGGTACATGACGTTCATGGACCAATACAAAACCCTGTCTACCCCAGCAACAGCACCACCACCACCACCACCACCACCACGTGACAGACCGCCGACCTCAGCACCGTTCCAACAGCCGCCATTACCAGGGGTAGCCCCACAGCCCCACAGTGGGTGGAAGACGAAGTGCTGAAGAGTGTACCTGCTTTCGTTCAAGAAACAAGCTGGCCTGGTATTACAACGGATGAAACAGAATCCTAACATGACTTGGAATGATAAAGGCGAACTCCTGGTACAGAATCAGGTGGTCCCCGGCACCCACATGACGGATTTAGTGAATGACCTGATGCGTCAACGCAGATCGCACACGGATCCTGGAGGATGGGAGGTTTTCGCTCAAGGCTTGAAAGACATGCATGTACCACAGGAATTGGTGGGGAACCCCCACCGCTGGGCCTTTATGCAGCAAACCCAGCAATCGCCGAGTCGTGCACCACGACTCTCACCACAACCTTCTTGGGAAGCCGACTGGGAACCGGAGTCACCCCCCAAAACTCCACCACCACCATCACAACGGGCACCTTCTTTTCAGACCTTTAAAAAACCACCCTCGATCAGGACACCCCACATCTCCAGAGCCGTGACACGTAGCAAGTCAACGCGACGAACACGACGCCGGACACCACCGCCCAAGGCCTGGAAGACCTATTAAAACCAACAGCAGCAGCAGGACAGCTCAGTCGCCATGTTTTACCTGACCCTACCCAGTAACAGTTCGCTGGATGTGTTTCCTGACAACACCGTGGCCAAGTACGTCACCCAGTTACCGCAACCGTTACATTTACCTGGCCGGTGGGAATGCGGCTTCGTGGATATCCAATACCCTTACTCGTGGTACAACGTGCGAGCCAATGAAGTGTGGTACGAGGTGACCTACGAAGGCAAAAACACCCGACTCACCCTGCCCGAAGGCCAATACGATACCCCCAAAGAGTTCATGGGTGGGCTGTCAAGACTGATGCATTATAAGGCGCTACGAGGGGTGACGAATACTTCAAGACCCATCAAAGCCTATCCCTTCAAGAATCACGTGGACTTCGATTACAACGCCCACAACGACAAGGCACAGCTTATCGTCTCCGGCAAGGCGAGTGTCGTACTGAGTGCTATCCTACAGCAAATGCTGGGTTTCGATCTAAAGACGTTCGCTGGTCCCACCGAACACCATGGCGAGATGATGTACGGACTCTACGTCTACTCGGACGTGGTGGACAACCACATCGTGGGCGATATCAACACACCTCTGTTACGGGTGGTCCCCATTAAAAAGACGTATGGAGGTCAAGTCACCCACAGTTTCACCCACATGCTCTACTTGCCCGTACGACAAACTGACATCAACACGATCACGGTGGATATAAGAGATGACACGGGACGACCGGTGGCATTCGAACGAGGAAAAGTGGTGCTGACACTTCATTTTCGACAAGCACGTGCTCCCCACTTTGCATAATGAAAGTACCTTACGAGTGCGATGCACGCAGCTATGCCGACTATTATGCCCAACAGGCCGGGGGTGGCTTTCCGGTATTTAGCGGTGCACGCATGCAACGAGGACATGGTCTGGGGAACATACTCGGCAGCATTGTGAAAACGTTCCTGCCCTTGGTGACGCGTGGGGTGAAAGCAATCGGCAAACAAGCGGTACGCAGTGGACTGCAAGTGGCCGGTGATGTCTTGGGGGGTACGGCACCCAAAGAATCCTTGAAACGGCGGGCCAAAGAAGCGGGAGGCGTCTTGGTGGCCAAAGCACAACACACCGTTGGGAATAAAAGAGCTGCCCCACCGAGACCACGCACCAGTCGACGACTGATCCAGCGACGACGCACATCGAAGAAGACAAAGGATATCTTTTCTTAAAACATGTCCTTAATCCACGCCGAGTCCTGCCCCTCCACCAACAGTGAATTTGATTTGTGGACCGTGCCGCCCACACAAACCAGTGTCGAACAAGGATTATGGGTGGAGCATCTCCCGCTCTCCAGCATCAACGAAACCGGGCCCATCGAGTTCACCGTCAGTAATGCGGATACGGCCTATGTGGATTTAGCCCATACCTACTTGTATGTGAAAGCCAAGGTGGTCAATGGAGCTGGCACCAGAATCGCTGACCAAGCAACGGTGGGCCCGACGAATCTCAGGCTGCACTCGATGTTACAGCAGGTGGATATTTTTCTCAGCGACAAACTCATCAGTGACTCCACCAACACGTACCCCTATCGAGCCTACATCGAGACACTGTTGTCGTATGGCCGAGAGGCTAAAAAATCTCAGCTGACAACCGCTTTATTCTACAGGGACACGGCCGAGCACATGGACACGGCGGACAATGGGGGATATAACAAACGGAAGGCTTTCACTGCGAACAGTGCCTCGGTGGATATGATGGATCGACTGCATGCAGACATGTTCATGCAAGACCGGTACCTCTTGAACAAGATCCCCATCAAAATCCGACTGATACGGGCGCCTCCGACCTTCGCCTTGATGGCCACTAACGTAGAGGGGCATGCAGCGGACTATAAGATTGTCATCCAAGACGCAGTCCTGTATGTCCGAAAAGTGAAACCGAATCCAGCCGTTCAATTGGGACACCTGAAAGCCTTGGAAACAAAACCAGCCCAGTACCCTATCCGACGTGTGCAAACCAAAGTGTTCTCTGTGCCTGCTGGAAATATGGGCGCCAACAAAGAAAACCTGTTCCTGGGGGAACTACCCAAGCGATTGATCCTGGCCTGTGTGGAAAATACCAGTTTCAGCGGAGCCTACCCAGAGAATCCGTTTGACTTTCAACATTTCGGCATCAATTTTGTGGCCCTGCATGTGGATGGACAACAGGTGCCAGCCACGGCCTTAACACCGAACTTTGGGCGGAGGAATTTCATTCGAGCCTATCAGAGCCTGTTTACAGCCACCGGTCAAATAAACCAGGACGAAGGGAATATGATCAGTCGGGAGGACTACGCGAACGGATACACGTTGTTCTGTTTCGATCTGACCCCCACCTTAGAGAACGACCATCAGCTGGCCCTGGCCAAGCAAGGCAACTTACGGTTGGAAATCCACTTTGCACGAGCCCTGGCGACCACCGTCAATGTGATCTGCTACGCCGAGTTTGACAACATCATTCAAGTGGACAAGGCGCGCAACGTCCTGTGTGACTTCTCCACCTAACATGGATACAGACCAGATAACCACCGTGCTGGAGAATGACCCAGAGACACGTAGGGTCTTTCAAGGGGTGTTCGCCCGAGATGTGTTTCCATTAGACCGTATGTATCCTGCTGCTTACGTTCTCAACACGGACCCGATGGATCGACCCGGTGAACACTGGGTGGCCGTGTACTTGACAGAACAGCAGGGCGAATACTTTGACCCGTACGGTCTGCCACCCCTCCATCCCGATTTAACAGACTTCATGGATCAAGGCACAGAGACGTGGTGTTGGAACAGTCAAACGTTGCAAAGCCTGACCAGTGGCGTGTGCGGACAATATTGCTTGTTTTACCTGTACCATCGATGCCGGGGAAGACCCTTATCTACCATCGTACAGATGTTTGACGAGTACCCCCAGGCCGAGGACCGCGATGTACTCGTCTATGACTGGGCCGCCCATCATTTCAATGTACAAGCCCCGTTCTGGGCTTAAGTTAATGACAAGCCCCTTGTTCTGGGCTTAAGTTTACAAGCCCCTTGTTCTGGGCTTCAATGTACAAGCCCCTTGTTCTGGGCTTCAGTTAATTACAAGCCCCTTGTTCTGGGCTTCAGTTTTCACGTGGTTGTTCTCACGTTGTTGTTGTTCACTGAATAAAAAAAAAATGAGATCTCACCAAAAAACCCTGTCTTGTGTGTTTTATTCCTAATGCATCAATGCCCAATGTGGAGATTCAGTCAAACTGAAATCAGTGGTGTAGGATGGGGCCAAAATGTAACCCATCAAGTTTAGAATGCAAGAGCACTATAGTAAAAAATAGAGAGCCAATGAAATCAGCCTACAGACCAAGTACGTGTTTTTGGTCTAGGTTTGGAGCGGGCATTTCATTGAGGTACGTGTATACGGTGAGTGAAAAGACTCGTCCAACACGTATAGATTATGTTGATGACTATAAGTTCTAGGTAACCCATCAAGGTTAGAATGCAAGAGCACTATAGTAAAAATAGAGAGCCAATGAAATCAGCCTACAGACCAAGTACGTGTCTTTGGTCTAGGTTTGGAGCGGGCATTTCATTGAGGTACGTGTATACGGTGAGTGAAGAGACTCGTCCAACACGTATAGATTATGACTATAAGTTCTATGAGCATAATGCATGAAAGTGGCTTTGAACACCGTATTAGCCAATCAGTGGCCTAGAATGGAGCCAAAGGTAACCCATCCATGTCCAGAAAAACATTACCCGGGTGTACAAGAACCCAGATGTAGGCGCGGACGTCAGCGAAAGCACACCGTGAGTACCCCAATTCGATTGGCTGATTGTTCGACCGCTGATTGGTTCTTTTTCTTGACCGCTGATTGGCTCTTTTTCTCGACCGCTGATTGGTCCAAATGGAACTGCCCATCTTTCCCAGGTTCATCTAGAATCCCCTTTTTTGTGCTCAAGCTCTGACTATAGCGATGCCGCAACATTGTCTCATTGTCTCATTGGACCGTCTGACCTGGAGGTGACCCTTTGACCTTTTCACCCGCGTCCGCGCGCGCGCGCGCACTGCCGGGGATGACGCGGGATGACGCGCGCGCGCGCGCGCGCTGCGGGGCGCTGGGGCGGGCCAGGCCAGTGGAAAACACCCCGGCGGTTGAACATTGGAACTCTTGTGGGTTTGGAGGATGAACATACGGACGTCTAAGGGAAAAAATTGGAACTCTATGTTTGGAGGTAGTTTTTAGTGAAAACCCGGAAGTGACGTGACAACCCACGTGACCTGCGTATATACTCCTGTAAAATAGAGCCGATTTTATTTCTTTGGAAGGGGCAAGGTCAATAGGACTTGCGCTTTTTATACTACTAAACTGTGAAGTAGATTACATCTTACATAGGCCTTAAGGATGTCCGCTGGTGGTTTTTGACTTCGGCAGCCATTTTGCCTGTTTTTCCATTGGGTTATCTCCCTTCCCTAGGTTAAGAGATGGGGATTTCCTTTAAAAGCCTTCTAGCCGAGAATTTTGCACAGCAACATCCATCCAATTTGCTAAATTTTGATAGACATTGTGATTATCTGCAAACAGTTAGAATATAAGAAAAAGTTAAATATTATTTATATGAATTTTTCATGAATATGCTTCAAAACTAGGGCTATTCCCTATGCTTTCTAGGTTATCAAATTGAGCATAGGGCAGTTCACTTAATGTTGCCTACAGCTAAAAAATGCACAGCAACCTATATTTTTTTCTTTGTTTTTCCTCATATTACACAATTATGAATGCAACAACACACATTATTCAAAAAGTTAATTACTTTGATTTACCACCAGCGGACATCCTTAAGGCCGTGATATGCATATGAAGTATTCTGGGGCATGGTCAGTACTTTCCAATTTTCCCTTCGTCTACTACTCGCCGATTTTTTTGATTTTTTTATTATTATTTATTTATTTATTTATTTATTTATTTCCTAGAGAGCTTTAAAATAAGACCTCACTCTACCCAATCGGGCCACTAGTGCTCCACCTAGACTCCAACATGTCCACCCCGTATGGATTTATACATACTAATATCCCAGTTTATGAGTGTATATGGGTCTATATGGATCTATATACAAGCCTACCCGGTACTTTCATAGTTTTTTCCATCGTATTCTACATGATCAACCTCATAGCTCATAGTAAAAGCCATAAAAAAACCCGACCACCCCTATACCCATACAGGCCAAATATAGCGGGACATCATCTTCGCCTGGGAATTGGTCTAGTCCGAGTTGTCTCCCTTGCACCAAAGCGTATAGATGGGGCTGTGGTTTGAACGGAGTTATTATCCGGGCAAGCCGGGGAAATTGACCTTGAGCAGCCATTTTTGTTAGCGTTTGTTACATATAACAGACCTGTACGGAATATTTCCACTTTAAATCGTTCATACGCAACAAAATTATATCAAACTAATTCATGCATTCATATCTAAGTCATTCATATACCGCGGGAGACCACATGAAGGTGCCCCGATGCCGCTCAGCATACGTTCGATGAACGTTCGTAATTTTTTCTTTTGCTGGTGCAAACTGGACGATGTAAATGCTCGACACTGGGGTGGCACTCGATCATAGACTGGTTATAATAACATGCTACAACACTTAAATTCAGATCTCATCAACCAGAACGTGTTATGTGCTGGCAGTTCATGACAATATCGTAAGATATGTATGCTTGCTAACCTTAGTTGGATTCGTCATGAAATCATTTGGAAATAAGTAATTCGAGCACTTTTTTGTGACATAGGAAAACGAAGATGACAGCCGTTTCCCTTTTCGCTGCGATGGTTTACACGAAAAACCGGCTCAGTTATAAAAATCCATATCTCCGTAAATATGAAATGTCCCAACTTTTTACGTCAAGACAATATTCTTTTATATGTGTACTTCCTATTTCCCGCAGGAATTTATGAAATATCAATTCTTTCCGCAATAAACTTACAATTTACTGGCAATGGTAACGAAATTCTTCGTCTCAATTTTAGCTTCCTGTACGGCGGCGGAACGTCAAGATCAAAGAGCGCGTGCTGCGACGTAACAGATCACGTGAGGGTCTAAATATAGATCGTTTGTTTACAAATATCAGCTGATCGTGTCTGATATATAACCTTATAACAACAGTACTTTCCGTAATATCTGAATAGTTGATACTCGACCAAGAATTAATTATGACAGAAAAATTATCTGAGATAAATTTTCGCCCTATTCATAGAAGTATTATTTCCGTCACATCAATTTCTGTGACAGTACTTTTTCAAAAATTTCACCAATTCGCTCCGCGTGGGACTATATGGGGGTGTGGGTGAATGAGGCGTGACCTTTGGACGTGTATAGACTTGTTTGTCTGGGGGTTTTCCGCATGCCGCCTTTCAGGTCAGGTAAGTCAGATTGCAATGAATACACCCCTACCCTAAAAATCGACTCCTTTTATACGTTTTTCTACAATCCGCCATCTTGTACCCATCACCCACCATCCACCCACAGGCCGCCATCTTGTACCCATCACCCACCATCCACCCACAGGCCGCCATCTTGTACCCATCACCCACCATCCACCCACAGGCCGCCATCTTGTACCCATCACGCACCATCCACCCACACGCCGCCATCTTGTACCCATCACCCACCATCCACCCACACGCCGCCATCTTGTACCCATCACCCACCATCCACCCACACGCCGCCATCTTGTACCCATCACCCACCATCCACCCACACGCCGCCATCTTGTACCCATCACCCACCATCCACCCACAGGACGCCATCTTGTACCCAGCACCCACCATCCACCCACACGCCGCCATCTTGTACCCATCACCCACCATCCACCCACACGCCGCCATCTTGTACCCATCACCCACCATCCACCCACACGCCGCCATCTTGTACCCATCACCCACCATCCACCCACACGCCGCCATCTTGTACCCATCACCCACCATCCACCCACACGCCGCCATCTTGTACCCATCACCCACCATCCACCCACACGCCGCCATCTTGTACCCATCACCCACCATCCACCCACACGCATGCGCACACTCCCAATTGTGACGTCACCAAAGGTTCTGCGCATGCGCAGTGAAGCGCTATCCTGCCAATTTCACCTTTTGTATACTACTTGCGCATACGCAACCAGAAGTGTAACTATATCTTCCGAGAACAACATTGTTAGAGTCATCGGTGTTTCACCAACGGATACAGGCGCAACCAACGTATACAGGCACAAACAACGGATACAGGCGCAACCAACGAATACAGGCGTAGGTTCGTCGCTATATAGCTGAAATATTGCTGAACGCGACGTTAAACCTTAATTCTCTCTCTCTCTCTCTCGCAACCAACGGATACAGGCGCAACCAACGGATACCGGCGCAACCAACGGATACAGGCGTAACCAACGGATACAGGCGCAACCAATCGATACAGGCGCAACCAACGGATACAGGCGCAACCGGTTGTGCAGCGCTTTTTTTGCTATCATTTCCCGCCAGATTCAGTCGTTTTTTTTCAGTCTTGATAATATTTCATCGGCATATATTAAAAGATATTTCACCATTCATATAGGAGGAGGCGCTGTTCTTGATACGGGATGGAGGTGTTCTTATTAGCTTTTGGGTTATATTCTGGTATTAGCTAGGTATATTATTGTTGAGTCAGTCACTAACCGAAATGGTCTCTGGTTTCACATCCTAAAATATGTTAACTGTTCCAGTGGTTACGTCACGATTAAGTTAGCATGTCGGTGACGTCATCTTTGGCTTAACTTGACGAGTGCAAGTGCATTATTATTAGCTTATGATGAGCTTTGCTTTGAGCCCAGACGAATTTGAAAACATCGACCTGGGGCGAAGATTGAAATACCCTGTAACGTCACCATCGTACACAGGTTGATTTCTACGTTTCCATGGTTCCTAAGTGCTGTCCCCGTATAGAATGAAAATATGGCTTTCAGCAAATGCTTGGCTTCTCTTTGAATTCAGCACGTGTCATTGCTACGCATCTGAAAGGTTGCCACACAAAAAGAATAGGCAGCAACGAAAGCGACACCTCTCCGCTATTTCGTACATCGCAAGATTACTTACGTTATATTTCCAATAACAATTATTTTTGGAGATGATACCCATATGAACTTCAGGAAATAAATATTTGATATGATGTCTCGCTATTTTCGTAACCCTCTTTAGATGTCGTGGAATCTCGACGTCCCCTTCCTCGTGTGTTACGGTATTTCTTAATAAATCAAGAAATTATTGATTTTTCTTCATAGTAAATCAGAATAAACAGCTCTTTTTTCTCTCTTCACTGATTTGTAGGCACTGGAAGACGTGGCTTTTCCCGGATTAGAAAAACAACAATAGTTTCATCGTCGAAGAGCCGAATGTTGTTTTCCGGTTTCATATTCATTTTAATTAGCGTTATTATATTAAGACGTATTGGAACGTCAATTTTTTAAATATTTTTGTACAAAGAAACAATGAAACTTAGAAATAGACTCTTTATTAAGTATTATCAAAGTGTTACCGGGACTTTTCAGTCTCGATTTCGTACTCCAACCGCCTTTGCGTCAACAGACTGAAACACATTCGCAACACAAAGAAATGGATTGGAGTTCATACTTTACGCACCGAGCCCGGGACAGTCGTATATTTTGGAACAATCTAATTAAAATGATATCCTATCTGCTCCACTGTTTGGATATGTCGCTTGTGGGATCTAACCGGCTTGCACTAACGCGAGTGTTGACCAATCCCGAGAACTCTTCATAGTGCTTTGAAGGGAACGTAATGGCAGGGACTTTTTCGTTGGCTCAGCCGAAGCATGCGCCACACTGGGGGAGTATCTTCTGATGTTGCCGCTCTCCCGCCAGATTGGCATCATAAAGCGGGATAGAAATATGGATTGGTCATTGGCATAAACCTTGGGTTTGGTAGAAATATGGACTGGTCCTTGGCATAAACCTTGGGTTAAAGCGGATACGATGACCCTATCCCCCCTCCACGTCTGCAAGTAAAGTAGTTAAAATGGGGCCGTGATGTCATAAGACTATTAAATATCCATGACCTGGGCGCTCTGAACACCAAATTCAGTTGAAATTGATTGAAGATCCTACATAGCGACATATGCGATTGGGGAGCATTGATAGGATATTAAATTATTAAGAATGACGCTAAGCTGGCGAGATAGTTTGCATGTCAAAGCAAAGTTAATTCCAAACGCTATGCGTTGTATGCTCTAATATCGCTGATTTTCAGGCTCCACTAATTCCAGACACCGCTGGGTAGTCTAGACCCCTATACTACTAACCGCAGTTCCTCTATGCTTTACGTATGGGTGAAAGTTTAAACCCGCTAAACTGGAAAAAATTCAGGCGAATATGCTTTATTGAAGTTTATTCAAGGGTTACATTAGTACAAATTTTTGCGTATTGGGATGAGAAATCTTGTACGGTTTCGCCTTCATCAAATTAGCTGCATTGCCAAGTCGCCAGTGGGAGGAGCGAATGTCAAGCCCACGTTCTGCAACTAGGTGACAGCTTGGACGACTATACTCTTTTCGTTCTAGGACAGTATTATATTTGCAATTAGTTCAATTCAACATCAACATTCCAAAGCCGATGCGGGTAACTTAGCAGTGACGTAATGAGTATATTCATTTGACGTCAAGCGAAGATTATCTTTGAGAGAAGGCAAAGTCTTGTTTGTATTCCTCTAAATAAAACGGAAATGCGAGATCGATCTTTATCGAATTCTAACGTCTTACCATTGACTTTGCAACTCAAGACTCATATAACGAAAATTGATTGACGTAGAATAAGTGTAAATATACTGAAGGGGTTGATGCCGGATGTTGATTAATGCACCGAAGTGGGTGATTTGTGGAATTGATCCTTGATACAGATAATGTGACCGTGAATAGAAACATTTCTTCTGTTTGGGTGTAATTATCACTTTGGTACTCAAATTATTATCATTGGTAATGATCAACAATGGACCTAATTAGGCTTACACGTTTTATTCAGATGTGTCTCACACTCAGTCAACAAACTGAGTTAAGCGCAATGCTGATCAGCTACGACTTTGGCGTCGAGATAATTTACTGGTGATGGATGTCGTATTTTCCTCGGGCGTTGATCATTGTTACTCTGCTGTTTTCAATCTATTAAGCATCAGTATGTATGTAGAGCTATGTATCCTAGAGATAGATTTTTGGAGAGGAAAGTTGTCCTTTGACATTCACTGGTGTTTCTGACATAGTGGTTTTATAGTTAGAGCTACTCCATAATATCAGTCAGTAGATGGCAAAACGACGGTTCATGCTCAGGTCGATTTGCGACGTCGGGTCACGGAAAAACAGTTGTTAATTAAAAAGGTTGGTCAGTACACGCTTATGATGGATTCTATATCACTATTCTCTACTCATGAATCCATAGGTATAATCTAAATTCATTGGAATATGTTATAATTGCGTTTATCAGTACAGTAATACTAATATAATCGAATATAGATCAATAGTAGTACACATACATCATCAGTATGAGGTCCGCGAAATTAGGTGGCAAGATTTGAGAAAGAAGCGGACAAAACTTATCTATGGACAGACATTCATGAATTGTCAATTGTAATAAAATTGTGTCGATGGAAGAACTGCATGTGAGCGAACAGAGGATAAAAATGTACGACAAATGTCTGTACCTGTAAAATAACGGTTACCGGTTGTTAGTTACATCCGTATATTTCCATGAGACCAAGACGATCAATATGGTTAGTGTAATGAGACCTAGATCACTCAAGCCTTAAGCTGAATGAAAGGATATGGGACGTT
Organism: Hanleya hanleyi; assembly: GCA_036873755.1. Classification (NCBI taxonomy): domain Eukaryota; kingdom Metazoa; phylum Mollusca; class Polyplacophora; order Lepidopleurida; family Hanleyidae; genus Hanleya; species Hanleya hanleyi. Next base: position 108,293 of record JAVTVY010030632.1, read on the forward strand.
TATATAGGCGAAACTCTTTTGACGTTAATAAATCTGGTGATTTTTTAGTCCAAAATCTACAAAACTTTACATACTCTTTCAGTATAAAAAAGTACTCCCTGGCCAATTTTGGTATTTTTGGGGCATTTACAGATAGTATTTTGCCTTGTAATGTGTTTAATGTATTCAATGAAAATATAAGTTTTGGTATGTTTAAAATCCTCGTTCACCAGCACATTTTTAATATTAGGAAAGTCGTTCATTATTTTAATTATTTTCAGATTAGATTCTCTGAAAGTGATATCACAAAGTATTATATGTACCGAATTTTTCATATCTTCATCGGATCATGATCGAAGCGCGTTCGGTAAAGTGTCGGATATCAGTCAGATGACTAATGACGATAAGCGTAAAAATGAAAACGGATGCAATGAAATTAATCTGAATCCGGTGATGAACATGATAAGTGCAAATGAAGGTGTGATTCTTGAGGTGCGATTATCATCTTGGGACTGGTACACTGTAAAGTGTGGTGTTCAATTTCAGAACATTATTCAACGCCTAAATTGTAACACTTATTGAACGTGTTATTGTGTTCAAATTGTTAACTTCCATGTTCAATTTTGAACTTCGTCATTCAAACTATTAACGCAGGTATCCAAATGCAGAACATTATTTTAGCACATGCATTCATAGTTTGAACAACAGCATTCTAAATTCTAACATACGTGTTCACAACTTTAACACGCGTATATTCAATCTTGAACACTCTTAGAACACTCAGCGTTCGATTTATGTACAGTGTATATGAACATGTTAATATGACAAAGAACGGCATGTGGAGGGCTGTCTTTTAGCTGACGCAAAATAAAGAGTATCTTATCTTAGCTTTAATTTGTCTTGTGCTCAGAATGTTCCAGTTCCATTAGTAATAGTGTTGTCAAATTCCATATACAGTCTTCGCCAAAATGGCGGAAGCATGTCGAAATATTTTAAACGTGGGCAGATAAATAAGAATCGTTTTAGCGAACTAAATTGATTTCGATAACATTATACGGAATACACGTTAATTTCCAGACGATTAAGTAGTTCATTGAGTATTTTGTTTCGCAATCTACCTGCATCTCTTGCAATACTTCAACGTCGGGAACGTCAATGCGAAGGGAATGCACATTTCTGTTGATAAATTGACGATGGCTATACCTTCTCTATTCCAACATTTCAACAATATTTTGCGCGCTCATTTTGGTCAATGGACATGTTCATGTTTCATTTCCGCGTCGAATGTCACCGGCTGACGTAAAACGGTAAGGGTTTATACTTGGTGTAAGAACGCACAAGACAAAGCCTACAATAGCCTGTCTGAGCTCAACAATGCGTCTAGACGTGACCCTTTTCAGCTGTACAAAAGCCTCAACAAAAGCCTCAACAATGCGTTCTTACACCAAGTATCGACCACGATATGGTGGTTACAAGGGCCTAGATAATGTCCCATCTTTCCACAATTATAGCTTTTGCACACATTGAGTCCATATGATGAACACTCGTTGATGCTTTACGTGATCCGTCCTCCCAGAAGTGCTAAATTGAGCAAATTTCCGAGGGATTCGGATAATTAAATTCGGTTCTAAATATCGTAATTTTACTAAAATTCACAATCATGTGAGTTCTCTCTAGATGATATTTATTTGCAAGGGACACATAATGGTCTGTAAAAGCGTTGCGCGAATATACAAAATGGGATTTTGACACACTGTAGTGGCATTTTGTTGCGGGGTCTATCTATGGAAGCATTTTGCATCTCTCACATGCTCAAATCACTTGGGCTTTTTTTAGTATACAAAGTCATCACAACAAATCGGACCAGTGACACCCAGAGTAATGCATCTAATCGCCAGCACTATAAGATAGTGTTATCCAAAAATAACGAAAATACTCTTATACGATCACTTTCTAAATGACAAAAAATATATCTTCCTACTAAGAAATAAGTTTGTGTCCGTCAGGTTTTCTTTTATCGTTGCCTTTTTTCATACGTCTTGAGTTTTAAGTCTCCACACATTGCAGTGAAATTTGTCCTGTCAGCGTGTGGGGTCATGTGAAATCTTCTCGGGTTCGTATCAGATCACACCGCTCAGTATTCCCACCACCAATTCAAAATCCATATTACCAAGAAACTAGGATATTATGTCAAATGATTGGAAGGTGAATACGAGATTAGATCGAAGGTTCGTCTTGGGTCTTCAGTCTCAGGATTTCACTTCACAGCTCGTCGTATCAATTATTTCTGATACAGTGACAATGACGAAGAACTTTTCACATTAGTCGTCCTTGGGCCGTGGTATTTACTTTGATTTATGGAGTAAATTACTGCGAAGGGAGCCTGGTTGACAACATGTGTAATGTATTAGGCCCACAGCCATCAGAATTGGCGCCATGTTCATGCGCTGATAGTTATGGCGACGCGAACTATTCGATCCGATATTTCACACAGGTTGTTGGGGAGCAACTGTGGATCTTCATCTGACTGTTCATATCGTTTTCTTCTATAAAATCCCATATAACATATATGAAAACAAATTAGTTGGAAAGTTGGATCAATATATAGTCACGATTCATCATAAGCTTCTATTTTCCTGAAGGATAAACCGGATTCAAGGTGTATTACGATTGAGTCAGTTCGAATTTCCAGCATTGAATACTAAGTGAGATTTTCTCTTATTTCTACTTCAATTGGTGTCTACAAGAACTTCTATAGAGGCGTCATTCATTCTTTGCTCTGGGTATGGAAAGTATTACTTTGGCTATTCTCTTATAATACGAATGTTCAACTTGTATGGCCTTGCATCGATAACCGATATCAAACCATGACCATACCATGTATATAGGTACGTGTATCACTCGATGATATTGGATGAATTCGCTCATCCAAACGGTTACGTGTCGCGTTCTCTGAAAACAGAAACACGATTGGAAAGTGTTCCCTGTTTCTGTTTTTCATGTAGACTAGCGGATACTTATAAGTCGATTATATTATACAATAATTTGATTATCTTCAACGAAACATCGCGATTTTATAAATTGATGAGTTGTCGTTCGTAACACTGTGTTTTTCATGGATATAGATGTTGATGGCTTCAGAAAAGATTCAATGATCAATGGATTAGGTCAATCTCAGTAAACTCAGATATAATATCACGGAATATTATATCTGAATTCATCCCTAAATAAATCCTGTGCGAAGTTGAAACTGTATTTGTTAGCCAATCAAGTAGCTAGTTTGGTTAAACAATTCCAAAATCACGCCCGCAGTAATTACACGCGGTAGCACGTGGACCAAAACAGTAAGCATTATCAGGAAGCAGTATCCAAATATGGCATCATTTCCAGACAGTGTGCGTGAACATCAAATGGTTTGTTCCCGCCGAAAAGTCTGGCTTTGTTAGGCGGCAGAAAATATCAAAAGATTGTGCCGTCCGAAGATGTTTATATTCGTGAATTAAACGTCAATCATTGTCGAAGGGAAAAGACGGAAATTGTCGTGATAGGCTGATTATGGGATCTCGTAGACTATCGGCGAACATTTCGCACAAAGTTTTCATAGCGTTATGTCTAGATGGTATTCCCCTGGTTTACCATCTTGGTTTACCTAGATTGTGGATTAGGTATGCTATGGTTCACGCCGGCTGGCTAGTGGATGTCTGACATGACGACCAATTGATGGTATTCAGGCTACAGCAAATGTTTGCGTTGAATAACGAAACGTTTGTGAATGTTTGGCCATAATTAGTCTTCGAAAGCGCGTGAGTCAGTGAATAGGGTTTAACGTCGCTTTCAACATTATTTCAGTCATATCGCGACAAACCAACTAAGCACCACCCAGCCAAGTTGCGTTTCTGCTGCTTCAAAGAAGAAATCTTTGAAGCAGCATGGAAGCAGACATCTTCCATCCACCCTATAAAACACTGAGGACAGCACACAAGACACATACAGGACGCTTACATGGTGCAATAAAGACAAGTGATATTACAGCGCTAGACCACATTATCAAGTTCCTGTTGCTTCTCAGCAAAATGCATTGAAGCAACAGGAACCCATGCCCACCGGTCACCCACCAACCACGCGGTGTATCATTACATCATCCAAAATAAACAAAGTTATCTGACAAATGTTCGGTGACATCCGGGCTTCAAGCGGTTTGCCAAAGCTCCGGCGAACAAGGAAATAGTGGCACTTACCGTGTGTAATCAATCAAGACTTTCCGTAGAAGAGTGTCTGTTCTGTTTGACAGCACGATTAATCATTTGAGGACTGTATACATTGTACGTTGTGTTTATTCCGTGTTAGTCGTATGTAGACTTAATAGTGGGGCAGATATGTGGCAAAGTACAGGAGGATTGTGGGTTTGGTGGTAAAAGCATCAAAATTGGCACATTTGAAGTTTATTATATAGTAAACGATTTTAGATATAGGGCCAAGCTAAATTTTCTCCGTGGATGCCCGGAAATGGCAAAATCCAAGATGGCCACCATAGTGAAGCAGATATGTGAAATAATTGTGGTAAAGACACCAAAATTGGCACAGTTGATGATCAGAATGTACTTAATGATTCCAGATATAGGGCCAAGCTCAATTTTTCTTTTATGCCCGTAAACTGAGACAATCCAAGATGGCCACCATGTGCGTTGTGAAAATCTATTAAACAGCATATCTCCTTGAATACATGTCACAAAAACATGATTAAAATGTTGTTTTATGTTTTCGTACACAAGGAAGCCATTACTGATGCAGAAACATGACAATTTATCATATTTTATAACTTCAGGACATGTGTCAGAATATCTATATTAACCAGTCCATATGTGATCAATTTGATGATCAGTAGACACTAAACAATTTAAGATACAGTGTCATTACGATTTTGTGCAATATCAGCTATATGTGTGAACATCAAAGAGTGTGTCCATACGATTCACGCATAACAAGAAGTTCCATATCGTAGTCACTTAAGAACATACATATCTGAATGCAATATTATTTTTTATATGTTTTCATGAACACAAAACATCGGGCAATCGACAGAAATGCATTGCAATCATAATTATATACGAATGCATGCGAAATAGCTGCAGTTTATGAACAAAACCCAAAATTTGTCCGATCCTTTAAGCAAATATCATTCATCATATCATTCTTATTATTTCCCCAGAAATAAGGCTTCCAATACCTAACTGCACCGAAAACCAACATAGATACGCCATCAAGAAACGCCACAATCAAGCAAACCAAAACAACATATTATTATGACAAATAAGTCTGTGTTTCTCTTCTTGCAGATGACTGATTAGAACTACCATGCCAGCGAAGAAGCGATGTAAGATTGTACAAGATGACAGTCTGCAACCATCGACGTCGACAGCCGGCCATCACCATATGGATTGGAGCCGTTGTGCCCTGTGCCAAGTACATTCATCAGAAGTGCTCCACTGCCCAGCAAGGTCGAAGAGGACAGATGATGGGGCTGGGTAAGACCGCGTGGGTGACATTTTAACAAAGTTCCGAGACTTAGGCGAACAGCCAATTTCTGTGGACATAGCTCTGTAAGATGATGGCGATGGAATCTCTCAGACACTTGCCAAATATAGTGCCCAGTGGCACACATCTTGCCGTTTGAAATGTTCTTCAAGTCGACTGGCACGACTAGAGTCGTGAACAATACCTCCATGTAAAGGTGACACCCGAGATCGCCCTTACACGCGGCGCCATGTTGCATGCGAAGATGTAACATCAAAAGGTGACACATGTTTCTTCTGTGACGAAGGTGCAACAGAGAGTGCCCCTCTGCACGATGTTTGGCAAGTGTCTGAGAGATTCCATCGCCATCATCTAACAGAGCTATGTCCACAGAAATTAGCTTCGCCTGAGTCTCGGAACTTTGTTAAAATGTCACCCACGCGGTCTTACCCAGCCCCATCATCTGTCCTCTTCGACCTTGCTGGGCAGTGGCACTTCTGATGAATGTACTTGGCACAGGGCACAAAGGCTCCAATCTATATGGTGATGGCCGGCTGTCGACGTAGATGGTTGCAAACTGTCATCTTGTACAATCTTACATCGCTTCTTCGCTGGCATGGTGGTTCTAATCAGTCATCTGCAAGAAGAGAAACACAGATTTATTTGCCATAATAATATGTTGTGTTTTGGTTTGCTTGATTGTGGCGTTTCTTGATGGCGTATCTATGTTGGTTTTCGGTGCAGTTTGGTATTGGAAGCCTTATTTCTGGGGAAATAATAAGAATGTTCATATAATGATATTTGCTTAGGGGATCGGACAAATTTTGGGTTTTGTTCATAAACTGCAGCTATTTCGCATGCATTCGTATATAATTATGATTGCAATGCATTTCTGTCGATTGCTCGATTATTTGTGTTTATGAAAACATATAGAAAATAATATTGCATTCAGATAATTATGTATGTTCTTAAGTGACTACGATATGGTACTTCTTGTTATGCGTGAATCGTATGGATACAATCGTTGATGTTCACACATATAGCTGATATTGCACAAAATCGTAATGACACTGTATCTTAAATTGTTTAGTGTCTACTGATCATCAAATTGATCACATATGGACTTGTTAATATAGATATTCTGAACGCATGTCTTGAAGTTATAAAATATGATAAATTGTCATATTTCTGCATCAGCAATGACTTCCGTTTGTACGAAAACATATAAAACAACATTTTATTCATGTTTTTGTGACATGTATTCAAGGAGATATGCCGTTTAATAAATTTTCACGACGCACATGGTGGCCATCTTGGATTTTCTCAATTTACGGGCATAAAAGAAAAAATTGAGCTTGGCCCTATATCTGGAATCATTAAGTACCTTCTGATCATCAACTGTGCCAATTTTGGTGCTTTTACCACAAAAGCCACAATTATTTCACATATCTGCCTCACTATAAAAACTTTTTATCTTGAGAGTTGATTAGCGGTAGGATATAAGCAGTTGTTATAAAAGTGATGTAATATCATCTTCATATATGAAGTCAGTATTCTGTGCATACAAATCCGTTATTCGTATTCATTGGCTTGGTCTGTATGACGAGAACATTTAAAACATGGAATTCGTTGCTTCCTCGCTTGAAGCTCATCATTAAGAGGATAGATCAATGACTGGTTGGCCCGGTGTCAGGGTAGTCTTGTCTGCATACTGCATGGGTGTTCAATTAGGCAGCACTATTAAAAGGCAGCAATGGGATCGCTGTGTCACATCACAGGCCCTCAAAACAAGAGTTTTGGGGGGGTGTGGGTGGTGGTATTAGGGTGAAGTGAGGTATTATATATAGTGACCCCATATTTCGACACTTCATCCTAATACCACCGCCCACACCTCCACAAAAAAAACTCTTGTTTTGACGGCCTGTGGTCACCTATAGACACCATAGTGGTATGACTGAAAAAAATGTTGAAAGCGATGTTAAATCCTACTCACTCCGTTCACCATTAATTAGGTTTTTGGGTGGCTGTGGTTTTTAGACGTAAAAGGACAAAGAATAAGAAGATATATGTTTCGTTTAAAATTGTAGTTTACGTTACCCTAACTTTTGTCAATCACGGATAAGATTATATCCTCTCTCCAAATAGTCGTTATCATTTAGTTCTGGAGCCCAGGAGAACTCGCCAAATGGTTAATCTATATCAAATGAATAATTTGTAACCATTTTAAAAAAGTCATACAGACGCGTTTTTTATTCTAAAAGAAACGGATGTGGATACGGAGCCGTAAATGTGACATTGGATTTGTTTTTAGCCCCTACTAAATCGCTAGAACGAGTTATTAAGTCGCGATAACGACTTATTATGTTGTTAGAACGAGTTATTAAGTCGTGATAACGACTTATTATGTCGTTAAAACGAGTTATTAAGTCGTTAGAACGAGTTATTAAGTATTAAGTCGTTAGAACGAATTATTATGTCATTAGAACGACAATCTATTTCGTTAATGTTAATGTTATTATGTTAATAACTCGTTCTAACGACACAATAAGCGTTTTAAGACGTTCGCATCTCTGAAAGGGAATGTGCTCTTGGGCTGCCATTTTATGAAAGGGGGTGATAGCAATAATATTTTGGCATTTAGTGTGTAACTTATACGGTACTACTATGTATATCAATGGTATTATCTAAATTTTATTCTAAACAAAACGACACATATACAGATACTATAATTCTTCTATTGAATATTGATATATACAGATTATCAAAGAAGAAGCCCATAACTTAGCAGGACATGTTACTTACACCGAATGACAAGTGCCTTCAGGAAGATGAAAATGACAAGACCCTGGGATAAGACGGATTCCCTGTTGAGTTCAAGTCTTTTTGGCAGTTCAGTGTGATTTTGCTAGTAGAATAAAATCGGTCCTAGACACAATCGTACAGAAGAACCAGTGTAGGGCTTATTTTAGTCAGATATATTGGTGAAATCTTGCAAGTTGTCTACGACGAAGCAAGGAACGAGAAATACCAGAACTACCACTAATTTTCGATTTGGATTAGTTGCAGAGGACTTTGTTGACGAGGTCATATGTCTTTCAATTTTCGTTCAGTTCTTCAGAAATGAATACAACTTGTCTATAGCACTATTAATGCATTTTTTTGTAAAGAATGGAAACATCTCTTCGTTTTGTTTGCAGTAAGTCATGAGTGTAGGCGTCGACATATTCTTATATTTTTAGTATGGGGGAATGATCTGATTCATATCCTCTATGTGAAGTTAATATTTTCGTTGTTCTATTCACTTACATTCATATATCGCTGTTGTAATAGAAACAGAAACATGCGGATCAGGCGTGAAATTGAATTTGTTTATCACATTGAGGTCAAATTTGAGCCTATTTGCATAATCTCCCGAGCAGAGAATCATGGATAAATACAAAATGGCGGCCTTGTTGGGTACCAGAAAAGTGAAGTTTTTGTAAGTTTTCTTCAAAATTCCTGCTTGTTTCGAGGAAAAGTGAGCAGATAGGGTTAGTTGTACTCACCTAATATATTCCACACTCTATAGCAAAAAATCGGGTTGTCCCGTAAGGTTAGTCCAGTTACACATTGAAATCCAGAAGACTAGATGTATTGTTCTATATTTAGTTACAGCATGCATACGTCGATGAATGACACCATTCACAATCAAATAGAACACCTATTTATACAATGTTGTAAAGTTAACAAATACGCTGCCGGAAGTATCGTTAAGGCAAATAGGGGTTGAATGTGATCAATAACAGCAGAGAAAATGGTTTTGGGATGGGATAAAACATAAAGTGTTCTTAATCCTCAATGATGGCTGAAAGATATATATCCATTCAGAAATTCTCCAAATGCTGGACAGTAAATCTAGCAAGTATATTTTAAGAAACCACTGCCGGTATATATCAGAGAAAGACATCTCTAACAAACCGAGGAAATTGATTAAATTTACTATTCTTTAGCACGATTCGAATAATTTTATTCAATATATATTTATGTATGTATACTTGTTAACCGCTCAAGCAAGCACTTGTGACAGACGAGCATACGTCGATCGGTCGATACGTTTTATTACTACGTCCTCTGGCACGGTATATAAAATATGTGAAGTATCACAAAAGATGAATGGTTCATTTTGAGCTATATATTGATAATGCGCGTGGATACTTCATTGTGCCTAATAAGTGGAAATGTACGTTTGCTTGATCGGTGACATCTGCTTGAACTGTAATGTGAATCTCCAATGTGAAGGAAGAAATAACTAATGATTTTAAATACTACATAAAATCTAATGGCCCAAATTTTCGTGTATTAATCTACTATAATTATCCGCCTGAAGGGATTATTCCATTATGAACACGGAAATCTTTATTCGCTACGGCTGGCTACTGGATATCGGATTTTACGCCGGTTAATCCAAGTTTAATATCAGTTGAGTAAATAATCTCTTTGTAGCTGTTGCTGCCTATTGTTCGATTGTGTGGGTGGATTTTTAGTATGGAGATGTAATACTATAATACTTGTTCTTCTACTTAATTAAGATGTCCCGCTTCTGTAACGCCACTGAAAGAATTTCCAATAACCTCAACATGCAATGGTATATGCTTGTACACTAGGATCAAAGATAAACCGGAGGCGCTAGATCTGTCAGTTGTTTGGTTAAGTGGGCCAAACAAGAAGTTACAAATACGAAATCTGATTGGATAGTTGCATGGTAGTGTGATTCTGGGTGAAATATGCAACTGCAACTGAATAGGCGACTTAAATAATACCAAAATATCCAATCAGCTTCTGCGATTGTCAGTTCTTGTTTGTCGATTTTTGTCCAGGTACCAATCAACTCACAGAACTAGCACTTCCGGTTTGTCCAGAGGTTCCTGTTGCTTCAATGCGCTTTGTTGAGAAGCAACAGGAGCTTGATAATGTGGTGTCTAGAACTGAATTGCACTTGTCTTTATTGCATTAATGGAAACGGTCTGTCTGTGCCTTGTGCTGTCTTCAGTGTTATATAGGGTGGATGGCTGGTGTCTGATTCCATGTTGCTTCAAAGATTTATTCTTTGAAGCAACAGGAGCGCAACTTGGCTGGGTGGTGCTTAATTGGTTCGTCGTGAAATGACTGAAATATTGTTGAAAGCGACGTTAAATCCTACTCACTCACTCACTTACTCACTCCTTGTCTTCTGTTCATAATGTGGCAGCCTCCCATTATATCCAAGATAAACCAACAGTACACGTAAGCTTTAAATTTTGTGCGATAACTTTGAATTGTGGATTTTATTATCTCCCTGATATAAAGAACAACGCACAGTACCGTAATTATTATAATGGCTAGCTGAATTGTCTGACCAGTGACAGATGCAACTGTAGTAAACCAAGAGAAAGCAAAATAACTCATCCAATATTTTACTGTTCTCCTGCGCAGACGTCGTCGAAATGGATTAAACATCGGGACAATTTTGAAAGTTAAACTGAATCTCTGCATCTCCGACGAATTAGATTGATTATGTTATTATTCGGACAGTAACGGTACGTAAATTTCTAAAGGATTGTAAACTGATTTTGTTAAAACCTGAGAAATATTCACAGTCGAATTGATCCAGTTATCCAGAAATGTCTTTATTATGTCGCTGATTAAGTTCGCTGATGTACCAACTATTTTGCCAAGAAATGTATATAGACGATCATCAACTACTCATAATAAATGGACCTGTTTTATTGTACTTTCAGGGGTAACTCTAGGTCTTCTCCTTGGCGGTTGTATAGCCGGCATTCTCCTTCTAATCATGGTGATAGTTGCTGTAACAAAATGGCGGCGACCAAGAAAGCGAGTATTTGACATGGACTTTGATGACTTCGGCGAGTGTGAAGTCTCACGATCTTTACCAGTTTCAAGGTGGGTTTAGTATTTTACAGTTAACACTTTCTGAAATACATGTTACAGTAATAAACCAGTACGACGGTATGGGCTCTGGTGGAAGGCTCAATTCCAAGTTTTGTGACTATGCTCATTCACAACACTTGATACGTTGTCCCACCAGCGAATCAGCCCGCAACATGCATTCAAATGATCTATCGTCGGCTGTCTGTGTTGAGATACTAGGATTTGGTTTCGATTTTAGTTTCGATTAGAGCTTCATCTGATGTGGAATTCCTGGAACGAAGACCCGCATTTCCAGCATATATGGGCACTGCTTTCGAATACAGCGGATTATCAGTCAACGTCCTCCCTACAGCTAAACTCTCATTCATGGAGTTCCATCCCCATGTGCTACTTAGTTCGAAGCTGTCTAAGATAGAAGTGTAAGGAAAACAGAGGTGGTTTGAACCAACAACCCTATACACTGTCATTTCACTATGGACTCTATTGCCCCACGTTGGGCGCCAGTGTGAAGTATCAGGATACGTCCACAGACATACGGTCCTGCTCACAGACAGAAAGATTGTTTAATTTCACCGATGCACACTTAGAATTGATCAAGTACACTAGAACGTTAGAAATGTCAGAATATAACGTCATCCAAAATGTGATTCTTGCATACCAACCAAACGCAACAGGTTTGGTTGCGAATTGATCCACACGCCCCAAGCGTTCAACTGACATATTGTCATTTGGCCTGACCCTTGGTGTATGACTTTATTAAATAAATAAATGACACAGTTCCTTGCCCGACAGAATCTTTCGGAGCAAAATTAAGATGACTGTTGTAATAATTCACTGACCCTATATTCATACTAGAAACCTTAGAGTGACACGTTATTTTTGGAGCGATATCCTATCAGAAATCCATCATGAGACGTCGATAGAGAAAGAATCTATGCTATTCATGTCGTTAATTCTATTGCTATGGCTTTCTCGGACAGGGTGTATTTTGAGTAGAACAAAGCTTGTGTGTTCCAATTCGATCAAAACCAGTGGAAAACCTCGAAGTTGTCGAGAGGGAAGCAAGAACGAGATTTGTAACAAGAGATCACAGTAATTACCTGATCCGGGCTTACCAAAGAACCATTCTCTCACAGTATTTTATGCACTATTGTACAGGTTGATCGATTTTCCATCAAAACTGCTTTCTTGGAGTACAAAGTACCGTCTGTAGTGTAGGTTTGACGTCAAAGCGAATTGGAAATTAAGAGGATTGTGAAATTCGAAGTACTGTCAATAACAAACTGCCACTGTTAGTTTGTATAGTTCTAACCTATAATGATGCACAGGAAATTAGTGGGACAACGACGAATGGCATCGGTGTGGTATACTGCTTATTTCGTTATATGAACAGATAAATATATTGCTGTAAAACCATAGATTGGGATCAAAATTGAGCCTCACATAATAATGCTTGTTGTGCATAGTGGAACATTACTATTTTGACGAGGCCATTCAGAGGTGCTTATGTTTGAGTCCCTGAATATGAACCACGAACTGTTATAGCGCTAACACTTGGTTAAAGTAATACCCTTCCCTATTTTATCAAGGTGAATAACATATATCGTATTCCATTATCTCTATGAATATCATGAGATGTTAGACTAAACTAAAAAATCCATGGTTGTGTAATCGGCTATTCTGGATCCCCTCCGTGAAAGTGAGAACTGTTGTATCTTAATTAAGAGATGGTCGGGGAATACGTACTGCTATGACTAACACCTTCTATTATCCTGATCGACACACATTTTGTGGGAAATCGAACCTCCACAGGATCTCAGCTACCCGAATTACGTGTGTAATCTTACAGACTAGGATTATGGTATTATTTAAAGGAAGGTCGACGCCTGAATATCATCTCATAGAAGGCGTACGTTTCGTGGAAAACCAACAGTTAATCCCCCGAAGACGATGTAAATACTAAGTCATTGATTATATATAATCAAGAGATGTTCATGTTCTATCAGGGGTCCTTTCGACTTCCGAGCCCATCATTAACTTCAATCTGTTATCCCATTAATATTATTTTTTTCCTTAGTAGAACTACTAATCCTTTCGGGTTTTCTCAAATTTCCCCAACAGAGGTTTCGAGAAATACTAATTATCAAATTTGCCAGCGGCTTCGTCCAGATAATCTAGATCATTAATGTATTATTCAAAGTACCGGTATGATAAATTATACGTATCTCTCCGCATAGTGTTTAGCACGTCACAAATATTCTGAATGGCAGTACTTTTTTATATCTACAAAATATTATAAAGGGGAACTTAACGGGGAATGGAAATCCCAAATAGTGATTAACATATTTGAATCTTGAAGTTTATTTCATTAAAATATTCATATTGGTTGTCTAGATAAGTTATGCAAATCAGCTTTCAAATAAGACGTTCCAATTAATTGTACTTGGAATTATGAGCACGTTCTTCTGAAAATAACGTAATCCTTTTGGTTTGTCATTTTATCCTTACTAAATATCTATGTACAAGTTACTGATTATCCTTCACATTTTCTACCTAGACACTAACCTCATTTTAAGAGAGAGAGAATTTAGGTTTAACGTCGCGTTCAGCAATCCTCAATTTCAACCAGGTGTGCTTTCACACTGTGTCATATTTGCCAACTCGACAATATAGGTCAGCTGTGTTACACAGATGTGACGGCGTTTATCACATTTATACCTCTCATTGTATATCGACTGGCTCTTGTTACTGAGACTCTAATCGTTCATTTATCGTCAGCTTTGTTTGAAAGGTAATCTTTAATCTATCACGCCTTGCCGTCAGCAAATTATGGATTCCGTGAACTGACAAATGTTTACTTGAACTATCAAACCACCAAGCTGTTAAAAAAGTCAGTCTATGTGTCTCATGTGCAAGAGCATAGCCAATGGATTCGAAATCAGAGGATCACAAGTGATTCCAAATTCTCCAAAATCTTCATTTTATCAAGCCAATTGCTACGTTCCCACTTCGAACCTGCCTTGATATCTGACCACTTTCAGTGTTCAAAATCCGAGGTGTAAATTTCACCTACGAGCGAGAGACGAACCAATCAGTACCTACACGCCAATTGTAGGTAGCGACGTCATTCCTCTTAATATGAGGGTTGTGTAGGCCCGATATATAAGTCAGCCAATCAATAACGCTCTCCTGAGACACATTTCGAAATTCAAGTAGTTTCGAGGTCAGTGACGTCTCGTGTCTATAAGTTCTTTGAACAGTGAAGAGGGCTGGATATATCAAGAAATGTTTGAAGTCGGAACGTAGAAATTGGCTGGATAAAATGAAGATGAGACATACAAAACAAGACGGGCGCAATATCCAGCACGGGCACCTCGCCACCCACACAAAAAATGATGTTCTAGAACGTCAGCCTGTATGAGTCGACTACGTGGATCCTGGAGACCTAAACTATTACTCGTGATTTGAGACTGTAATCACAGTCCTTCAATTATACCGAAGTAATCGTAATTAGAGATACGATAAGATTTCATTCGTTTTTGTGGTCTATCCTTTCCTATTCAATATCGGGTAAAATTCTCATCGTGAGAGTAACAGATAGAGAGAGAGACAATTAAGGTTAAACGTCGCGTTCAGCAATATTTCAGCTATATAGTGACCATCGAACAAAATTCTAAGTATTTCAACAAAAACAAGTCAACAACCCAGCAATCCAGATGACATGCACACACGGTACATTAAAACTCATGCAACAAACCGATCTCTTTCCAATAACCTAAACCGATTTCTTTCCAATAACCTATAATACAATCTTTTTTACCCGACTAAAAAGATCTTCTAAAGTAGCTGCTTGTTAAAAGGAATCTCTTACAATCTTAAAATCTATACAGTCGATCAGAGTATACATTTTATGTTTCACTATGAGATCTTCGTGGCATGGAATACACATTGGGGCTGATTCTGGTCAGTTATTGTCACACTGACCGATTAACAGTAGGAATACCAGCAATGAATGTTTATTATTGACTGCATCAATTGACACAATCCTCTTTAATAATGATTTGATCTGAACTCATCATGACGTCAAACCTATATGTGTAAACTACTACTAACTAATCCCATAACTATTTCTGCCTTGCAAGAAATTGGATCAACCATATTCATTGAAAGACTACTTCTTAAAAAAGAGTAACACTTGAAGCGAACGGTGTTGATTAAAAGTCGAGGTTCAATGATTCAGAGTAGGATATTAGCCCGAAGTGTTTGACTGATAAACCCCAGTCAGTCCTTGTCATGCACGCTGCTTGCATCCCATTGTTGTCCATCGGATACCATGTGACATCGCGTACTTTTGTCTCTAGGGGCCGTATGAACCCATGTACTTCTAGATCCTCATGGTTTTCATATGAACAGGCACAATCAATGCGTGACTGAGATACATCATTCTCCAGACAACGACCTCATGATGTCTTTCCCGCGTCATTGAGAACTCTTGACCGCTTGTCTCTTGCAGGAAACTAGCCTATCTTTATATATACTATGAGCGTTTTTGCATGTTTTATAATTTGGTGCTAATGCTGTTATAGGGAATATGTCTTTGGATTATGCACGCGGCAATTCTTTGATGGGCGACGGCTGAATATTGAATGAGGGACTAGACGGGTGTATCTGCGATTTGGAATTAACTCACAGGATCTGAACGAATTCATGTATGAGCGCATTCCACCGCTATTATCCTTACATTCGGAAAAGCCATACGAGTAACTTTTACTACCCATTGATGGAAGCCCTTTCTCAAACTATTTCTCGTAATGATTTTCTGATGGATATATATCTTTCTAAGGTTTCCAGCATATATATATAGAGACAGCAAAGTACTTAATTTTGCCCTTAACTATGCCTGTCGGGAAAGGAATTGGATCAGCCCTATTTATTTCGTCTAATCTTGTGCCAGGTATTACATCCTCCATTACAACACACGTCAGTTGATTCCCGCTTTTTCCGCACTGGATCTCAAGGAACGCAAACCTGCTAAAGACCTATAAAATAAAACTGAAAATAGGCACCAAACACTCACTGGAACCAGGAACATGGGTGGTACATACTGTAACACGTACAAGTTCATCTCCCGTCATTGAAAGATGTGTATATAGTGTTTTACTTTCTTTTGTAGAATGTGTAATTAATAAATCTTCAGTCGGTGAGGGCCTTTCATATATAGTGAGGTGGCTTAGGGCCATATGTTGGGAAGATCGTGACACGCTGGACCAAAGCACCAAACTTGGCACACCCATCACTTGAGACATACAGAACGATGTCAGAAGGGGTGCCCGTTGCTCTGGGCTCTGTGATGCCCTGTGGCCCCCAAAAGGGCATCTGAGTGGCAATATTGTTATTCAAAGAATAATTAGCCTCCCAACAGCTTCGTTATTTTTATTATCTTTAAGGCTGGGAAGCTGAAACTTGCCACACTGTATCACTGATTCAAGCGCTACCAGAAAATGTCATAAAGCCCAAGATGGCGGCCATGGTGACATCATTTTTCCAAAAATAAGCCATTTTTTGAACGATTTTTCGGGCGGAATTTTCCGATTTTTTATTTTCGCAATTTTCTTCGCTGAAACTGCCTGGTTAATTAGTAAATAATCATTTATTCTAGAAAAAATTACTTTTGAGTATTTTTACGAAAACAAAACATTAATTTTGAAGGAATACAAGGAAAACAGAACTTTCCAGTTACACCCTAATGTTATCCATTTTTAATTTACTCATAATGCTCTGCTCCGAGTATTATGCTACAGACTCAAAATAACTTCAATATCATAAGCTATAGCTGTGCTAAGTTACAGCTCTCAACATTTCTTCATTTTGGAGCACTAGGGAAAAGTTCTCTGAGAAGGAACTGGGGTGACTAAAACCACCTAAACCAATCAGATTTATAATCGCCTGTGTAAAAGGAAACTCCTTATCCATGTAAAACTTGACAATTCAGCTTTCCATCTCGTAAAATGGAAAAAGATGGAAATGCTCAAGGCTGGCCAGTTTAGGTTTTCTGGGTATTCTTGCCTTTACCGGGTTTACCCCATGTTGAAGCGTTTACTCTATCAGACGTCCTCGATGCTCATCCATTAACATCCAACGAGTTATTTGATTGAGCTGATCTGTCATCACAGCTCCCGAGCTAGCGTATCTAGTTCCGCTTAAGCCGGTGCTAGGGGCCGTGTGGATACTTTATAATCGCCACATGAACCTCTACAATAAAAGCGCGGCTGAGATACTAAGGCTACGTCCGAGAATCCACCGTATTCTCGAGTCTGCATGTTTGGTGCCGAGGGAAGCGTTCCTGTTGAGTCATATGGTTGCTTTTTAGTCGCCAGACGTCAATTTCTCCCATCTCTTCTCTTACTTATCGCTCCAATTTCAATCGTTCTACTTTCAAGTTTGAGAGATGAATAGCTGAATTAACAAGTGTTACATGTACACTCGTGTTTAGTTCTACGCGAGTAGTATACAAAGCGTAAAACGATGTCCCTTGACCTCAAAAATTTGCATATTAGGGAGGTCACGGGAGGGTCACAAAAGGTCAATGAGTGCATAGTTCCGGCAGAAAGACCAAAAGCTACCTCCAATCCAGGAGAGTTCCAATTGCTGCAGGGGATGTATTCAGGATGTATTCATGCGCGGTGATGCGGTTTGGCCGCGGTTTTGGCGGTGATTCGGTCTCGGGAAAAAGCTTCCGCGGAGAAAAAGTAGTCCCTAGATAAAATGGTCCGATGGGGTCGAGTGAGGTATCAAAGTGAAGCTTATGTGAAGGGGCATCTAATGGGCTGGGTGTGGGGTTGACATATCGGCCTTCTGCGCATGCGCGGTGGCCGAAGGGTATGAAAATAGCCGTTTTGGAGCTAGGGGAGTCCCTAATGGTCCAATGGGGTCGAGTGAGGTATCAAGGTGAAGCTTATGTGAAGGGGCATCTGATGGGCTGGGCGTGGGGTTGAACTATCGGCATTCTGCGCATGCGCGGTGGCCGAAGGGTATGAAAATAGCCGTTTTGGGATGTAGGGGAGTCCCTAATGGTCCAATGGAGTCGAGTGAGGTATCAAAGTGAAGCCTAGGTGAAGGGGTATTTTATGGCTGGGTTAGTGCATGTAAAATTTTTCCTGAAAAAAACCGGAACTCGGACTTTATCGAAAAATCCGGGAAAATACCTATATGGGGTATGGGGGTCCGATTGTGTCGAGTGAGGTATCAAAGTGAAGCATTAGGATTTCGCTGACGTCCTAGTAATAAACGTAATCTATAGGTGTTGTACCATGTTAATAGGATCAATCTAGCATCTGTACCACCCTAGGGTCGAGCGTTTATTGTCCCGTGTATCTCCGCAAGAAAACAACAAACAAAATGGCGGCTCCAGGATGGTGTGGGGATGCCCTTTCCATATCACGGCGTCGACAGTAGCGCCATCTGCACACATTGACGCAAGGGAGACAACTCGTGTGGCCTAAGGATATGGAAATAGCCGTGTTGGAGCTAGGGGAGCCACAAATGGTCCAATGGGATCGAGTGAGGTATCAAAGTAAAGCCTAGGTGAAGGGGCATCTGATGGGCTGGGTGTGGGGTTGAACTAGCGTCATTCTGCGCATGCGCGGTGGCCCAAGGGTATGGAAATAGCCGTTTTGGAGCTAGGGGAGTTACTACTGGTCCAGTGGGGTCATATGAGGTATCAATGTGAAGCCTAGGTGAGGGGGCATCTAATGGGCTGGGTGTGGGGTTGAACTAGCGTCATTCTGCGCATGCGCGGTGGCCCAAGGGTATGGAAATAGCCGTTTTGGAGCTAGAGGAGTTACTACTGGTCCAGTGGGGTCGAATGAGGTATTAAAGTGAAGCCTATGTGAGGGGGCATCTGACTGGACTAGTGGGTTTGAACTAGCGTCATTCTGCGCATGCGCGGTGGCCCAAGGGTATGGAAATAGCCGTGTTGGGAGCTAGGGGAGCCACAAATGGTCCAATGGGGTCGTATGAGGTATCAAAGTAAAGCCTAGGTGAAGGGGCATCTGACTGGACTAGTGGCTCGGCCGTTGTCACCATTCTGCGCATGCGCGGTGGCCCAAGGGTATGGAAATAGCCGTTTTGGAGCTAGCGAAGCCAATAATGGTCCAATGGGATCGAGTGAGGTATCAAAGTGAAGCTTATGTGAAGGGGCATCTGACTCGACTAGTGGGTTGACATAGCGTCATTCTGCGCATGCGCGGTGGCCCAAGGGTATGGAAATAGCCGTGTTGGAGCTAGGGTAGTCCCTAATGGTCCAATGGGGTCGAGTGAGGTATCCATGTGAAGCATTCGTGAAGGGGCATCTGATGGGTTGGGTGTGCGGTAGGAATATCATTCTGCGCATGCGCAGACGCAATGCGGAGCTCTCGTCCAATCAGAAGCGAGTATTTCAAATCCCGGAGCTAGGGGAGTCCCTAATGGTCCAATGGGGTCGAGTGAGGTATCCATGTGAAGCATTCGTGAAGGGGCATCTGATGGGTTGGGTGTGCGGTAGGAATATCATTCTGCGCATACGCAGACGCAATGCGGAGCTCTCGTCCAATCAGAAGCGAGTATTTCAAATCCGCCACGGAGCTCTCGTCCAATCAGAAGCGAGTATTTTGACCCGGTGCATTATGGGGCATATCCAAGATGGCGGCACGTATGTTCAAGATGGCGGCACATCCGGTGTCGAAAACTGGCCATTTTATCGGGATGTGGTCACCTAGTGTCGAAAACTGGACCCTGTATGGGTCCCGCTAGACGTTTTGGGAGCTAGGGGAGTCCCTAATGGTCCAATGGGGTCGAGTGAGGTCTTATTTTGAAGCTCTCGTGGAGGAGCATCTGATGGGCTGGGTGTGGGGTTGAAATAGCGGCATTCTGCGCATGCGCAGCCTGGCCGTAGTATAGAAATAGACGTGTTGGGGGGTATTTGGGTGTGTGTTTGGGTTTGAGATGGGCTATTCACGGTTCGAATGGGTCGTGTGAGGTATCAATGTGAAGCTTGTGTGGGGTAGAGTCAGAATGGCGTGTTTTTAAATGCAAGTCGCATCAATCTGTGCATGCGCATTTGGTTGTAGTAAGTAAAGTGGCCATTTTGGGGCAGTGAAGGAAGGTATTTGGGGTCGAGATGGACCATCCTTGGTCTGAATGCGTCCTGGGAGGTGTCATTTTGTAGTTCTCGGGGTGTACATTCCGAATTGAGGGATGTTCCCGTCATCTGTGACGTCATCGATGACGTCATCAGTAGGAGTATTAGCGAAAGTGAGCCTTTTGGGACAGTGCAGGAAGGTATTTGGTGTAGAGATGGACCATCCGCGTTGCGAATGCGTCATGGGATGTGTCATGTTGTAGCTCTCGGAGTATAGACCCCGATTTCAGGGATATTTACAGCATCTGTGACGTCATCGATGACGTCATTAGTACAAGTTGTAGCGAAAGTGGGCCTTTTGGGGCAGTGCAGGAAGGTATTTGGTGTAGAGATGGACCATCCGCGGTCCAAATGGACCGTGTGAGGTGTCATCTTGTAGCAACGCCCACCAACACCATTCTTAATGCTTCAACGCCCTGGTGAAATAGCTCAGAAGCTCTGATATTCCATGGAATTGTCACTAATTCTTCGAAATGCAGTGATGCCCGTCAACGCCCGTCGTTACACCTTAACACTCTAACATAACGCCATGATATAGACCAGAGAGAGAACAACAACAGCAACAACAACAAGGATGACACATGAGAGAACAACAACAACAAGAAGTTTTTTTCATATAGTTTATTTTCCCCAATGTTACATCATACCCACGCTGGGGGAGCCGCGTTGGGTATATTTACAATTCAAGAAGATTCTTATCCAATCAGAGGCCACCATTTGCATGTTTCATATTCGTTCCTGTCCGTTAGATGTATTCTTGTCCAATCAGAAGTCTCCATTTCAGAAAGTGCCATCTGAACCGTTTATTCTAATCATCGTCGGGCAGGCCAGGATACCGTTGAGGCAACATATCCTCAGATAGTTGTTTGCGCATTCTGAGTATCTATCAGTGCATGGGTGAATACTTTCATCCGATGGAGTTGGTGGTCAGTTTAACCACGAAGAACGCAACATTGGTCATTATCTCCACTATCCACTTGGTGTTACAATTCAAGAAGACTTGTCCAATCAGAGGCCACCATTTGCATCTGTCATATTCGTTCCTGTCCGTTAGATGTATTCTTGTCCAATCAGAAGTCTTCATTTCAGAAAGTTCCATCTTCGGCCATGTTCGCTTTGAACCGTTTATTCTAATCATCATCGGGCAGCCCAGGATACCGTTGAGGCAACATATCCTCAGATAGTTGCTTGTGCATTCTGAGTATCTATCAGTGCCTGGGTGAATACATTCACCCGATGGGTTGGTCGGTCAGCTTGGTCACGAAGAACGTAACATTGGTCACACTGTCCACTGTCCACTTGGTGTTGGGGCGTTGCAACCGGGCCCATTCCAAGGGATCCACGGTGTTCAGTTTCTCCAGCATCGTCTCTAGCGACACTCGGTTAATGATGGTAAACGGTTGGTCAAATACCTGGATGTTACTGCTCGGGTAAAAGTATCGGACTTGGACTGTCTCTTTATGCTGCAGCACATAACCAAACGCCAGATTCAATTTGAAGGCCGTAGTTTGATCTTTGAAGATGGCTTCTACGTAGCTACGTAGACGGGCGAGGTCGGTCAGTCGGAAATTGTAGATATCTTGAATAGGGCGATGACGGTGGAAACAGTGCCGTATCATGGACCAATGGCGCCGATAGATGTCACTCACTGGATGGGCGCCCTGTAAGAGATCGCTAGGAACATTTATGGGCTCGTCCAGAAAATGTTCGATGTTGTCAGGCGTATGACTCGAAACCGTAACGGTGGGGTCCGGCTGGATATCCAGGCTCTGAACTGTGGGTATAGACGGGCTCTCCTTCATCGCATCACCAGTGGCATTCGTCTCCCCGGGCTCATCTTCACTAGGTCTGACCTTCCGCGGCTCCTCCTCAGTAGGAAGTTGTCGCACATGCCATGGTACCGGGGCATGAATCAACCGTTGGTGTCGCAGCAACTGACTGCGTCGTTTGAAGAGTTGACCACAACCGTTACATTGTTCCGTCGCGCCCTCGTGGAATGAGCGTTCGTGGCACAGTAAATGATCCTCCCGATTGAATGACCGTGCGCAGGTTGTACAAGTATACCGAGCATCGTTGTGGGTGGAGGCCTCGTGGCGTCGTAAATTATCTAGACGAGTAAACAGCTTCTGGCAAGTTGTGCAAGTGAACATCTTGGTGGTTGACAGAGTGTCTGATGAAACGTCCAGGCCGCTTCCCTTTTATAGCACGCTAGCTGGTGATCTATTTTTAGCACACTCAGTTCAACTATCCCCAAGTCGAGGGCCGAGCCTTGACATCTTCGGTAACATCCGTGTCTCTTCGGTCACCTCCGTACCGTCAACGATCAACATGTAGACATATAGAGTATGTACGGCATGTTATGGTATTCATCAGTGCATGAGTGACGCATTCAGCCGATGGGAGTGGTCGGTCAGCTTGGTAACGAAAAACGTAACATTGGTCACACTCTCCACTGTCCACTTGGTGTTGGGGCGTTGTTGTTGGGCCCATTCCAAGGGATCCACGGTGTCCAGTTTCTCCAGCATCGTCTCTAGCGACACTCGGTTAATGATGGTAAACGGTTGGTCAAATACCCGGATGTTACTGCTCCGGTAAAAATATCGGACTTGGACTGTCTCTTTATGCTGCAGCACATAACCAAACGCCAGATTCAATTTGAAGGCCGTAGTTTGATCTTTGAAGATGGCTTCTACGTAGCTACGTAGACGGGCGAGGTCGGTCAGTCGGAAATTGTAGGTATCTTGAATAGGGCGATGACGGTAGAAACAGTGCCGGATCATGGGCCAATGGCGCCGATAAATGTCACTCACTGGATGATCTTCGTGTAACAGATCGCTGGGAACATTTATGGCTTCGTCCACGAAGTATACTTTGCCCTCCACGTCGTACAAAATCTGGCCCAAGGTCTTGTCGTCGGAATTTGACTGTTGAATTAGGGCGACATCATCATCGGCCCTCGTGCGATGGGTGGGAGTTCCCCCTGTTTCGATATGGATGCCTACGGGCTCTTCTATCTGCAAACGTGGCTGCGGAACAGGGTGTCGTGTGCGTTGGTGTCGCAGCAACTGACTGGTCAGTTTGAAAAGCCCACCACATTCTTCGCATGGACGCTTGGGTACTTCATGGCGTGCACGTGTGTGGCGCTGTAAATGATCCGGGCGCTGAAACGACAGTGTACATATCGTACAGTTATTCCGGGCGGTTCCTTCGTGCTTGGTAGCCTCATGGCGGCGCAAGTCGTGCAGACGAGTGAATGATTTCGAGCACGTAGTACAAGTGAACATCTTGGTGGTTGACAGAGTGTCTGATGAAACGGCCAGACCGCTTCCCTTTTATAGCACGCTAGTTGATATCATGTTCAGGCACTTCCGTGTCTCTTCGGATGTAAAAGTCCCCGGATGTAAAAGTGCCCGAATGTTTACGAATGTTCCACCATTCCAGACTTCTATCAGGTCCATGTCCAGAAGCTCTCATACGCCGCCATTTTGGAGCCGCCATGTTGGATCCGTCATTTTGGAACCGCCATCTTGGATATG